>JAVLVB010000878.1:134479-154265 GCA_032876305.1 Orestias chungarensis | reverse complement strand
TTTTGCTGGTCACAAAACTGATGTCAGGATTGGTTTGTACGATGAAATTAACTGGAAGTGGTCTGATGGCTTCAGTAGCACTGGTGCTGACTACAGGAACTGGGCAACTTCTGATAGAGACCCTGATTTCATCTCAGCCAATCAGTTCTGTGTGGGCACACACCAAAGCGGAAAATGGTGGGACCTGGTTTGTAGCCTTGAGTACCCATTTATTTGTTACAATGGTAAGTATAAAAATCCTTACATTTCAATCTTAAAGTTTTATAATGACATACAAAACTGCAAACATCTCTGATCGGCATTCTTCCTTATTACAGGAACACACTCGCATCGGGAATTCATTTTTGTTAATAAATCGATGGACTGGTTAAGTGCTCAGACGTACTGCAGGAAGACCTACATAGACTTAGCAACTATTAGTGGTTTTGCAGAGAGCAAGAATCTCGGAGGCCTGGTCTCTTACGAAACCTGGGCATGGATTGGTTTATTTAGAGATAGGAATTTTATCTGGTCTGATGGGAGCAGTTTCCAATTCAGCAGCTTTGATAATGTTGAAAATCTAATTGAGTTAATGAAAGTTACATGTGGTGTCACATCTGTGGAGAAGTCGGTCAAATGGAAGTTCTTGTCCTGTGAAAACATGAGATTACCTTTTGTCTGCTACAGCCTCCAAACTGGTGGGTTTCTTACTGACCTTTAGCAATATAAAATATATACAGTATTTGGCTATCAACTTTGAATAAAAGCTGTTTGTGCCCATCATCTACCACTAGAAATAAAGACAGTAACAAATATGATGATTGGATCTGAGGATTCTGAGGATCTGAGCAATCTCATTCTGAAAGCAAACATTCTGAAAAAGGTAAAGTGAAAATGTTTATAATTTAAATCTTTAAGAAGAGAGAATATCCAACAAATACTTGTTTAACAATTTTAAAATGACTATGTGTCTGTAACCCAAGATCCAGGACAGACTGGAGGAAAAAGGAGTGAGAGGAGTCTCCCTGAAGTGGAAAGAGCAACCTCAAGGAAAACAAGCACAGGAACAGAAAGAAGGCTGAATCTTGAATGCCCATGAAATATGTTGGTAATATCCATTATATTATCATTGTGTAAATACAGTTAATAATTTGAGTGGGTTTAACTTTTCTATGTTTAGATGTATGTCTAGCTTTGACTATGTAAAGTTATAATAGTTTAATAGAAATCAATAGAAAACACATTGGTCAACACATTACTAGACTCCTGTCTCCTGCCATTTGTTTTTGTCTACCTCTGTGTGTGTGTCTGACTGCTTCACAAATTAAAGGCCAGAAGGCAGCTCAGTAAAATTCGGACACAATCAGAATTCTGATCGGATCCCCTTGCTGCATTTGACTTCGTAAACCTGTTTGTTGTTATTCTGTCACATTTACCTTTGCTCTTTGGTAAATCAGCAAGGGATTGTGTTTTAAACCCAACTTGGAAAGCTTTAGGTGACATACAATTAACAATCAAGTAGTTATCATTACATATTCTACAAATTTCAAACCCATGTAACATTTAGATTTAGATTTCTTCATTCAAAGAAGAACTTTACTTATGAGAAATCTCAGTTTTGTGCAATCTATCAGTTTTAAAATCTTTAAATATGGCAAGTGTAAAAATAATTTTGGGTTTAACTTTAAATGTTGGAATTGTTTGTTTTTTTCTTCTTTTAAAAAAAAATAAAATAGCCATTTCTGCAACAAGATTCAGTCAGTGTTATTTTCCTATTTGCATTATCAGGATAGAATTTCCATGCGTTCCAAAAAACGTTTTCTTTTTTCTTAAAGCTGAACTGGTTGAGATCTGTCAGGTTCAAAATCAGATATTGTAGTTTAGTAAATCAATTGCATTATTGATAAAGAATTGTTTTTTGATGTATTTTTTCAGTCAGAATTCAAAAAATATATTTTCATGTCTTCACTGAATTTGCTGATGTCCAGACCAAAATGCCAATATTATAATTATTGAAACTTAATTATATGACAATGAAATATATTTTGTATTTTAATATTTAAATGATTGATTAATAAATAGCCTTTTTTTCCTTGGAACAGCCATAAGCACAACATTTTTGTGGAAGAGACAAAATTTTTATTTCAAATGTGGTGGGGGACAAGTATTTTTTAACTTTTTGAAATATGCAAAATGCAAAAAAAAAAAAAAAAAAAGGAAGTAGAATGCAAAACAAGATTTAAAATAAATAACCACTGTTACTACTTACTATGACTACTATACTATTTCTATACTAGAAGTTTTTAAATATATATATACACATGCGCGTGCCCGCACGCGCACACACACACACACACACACACACACACACACACACACACACACACACACACACACACTGCCTGGCCAGCACGGCGTTCCACAGATTCTCCGTGATGTAGTCCGTGTGCTGCGAGTTCTCAAGGGCCAGGTAGAACAGGTAGCGGCGCAGAAGGCGCGCCACGCTCCCGCCGACCCCGCGGCCGCCCGACAGTGATGAACACATCCACGTGGACCAGCCGGCGCAGCTGCTGGTAGAAGGGCATGGCTGGACAAAAATTTGGGGGAAATTATTGAAATTCAGAATGTAAGTTGTGATGGAAATTTTAAAACACTGAATAGGACGGACCCGTCTAAACCCGCCAAGCTTGTAATGAGCAGCTAAAACACAACTAACAAGTTAAGTTAGCAAGGTAAAATGCTTAATTAACGAAATCTGGAAATTTAACATATTACTGTGATTCGGAACAGTCAGCTAACGCTTTACTACAGCAAAAAAAAGTTGTACTTTTTATCAACTTACCGTAGAAAACACTTTACAAAACACAGAGAATGCACTACATCCAATACTGGAACTGCTGTTTGGAGCTATTAGCAGCTCCATGCTTCTTTCAATGGAAGTCAATCGGAGTGTCCGAACTCTCTCTCTATGGCGCTGATTGTAACGTTAGCTTCTAATGAGTGATGGTGGAGACAGCCAATCACAGAAGAGATCCAAACAACACAGAGCCGATCAAGTGCAGGTGGGTGGTCTAAACTCTTGAGTGGTTGTTTGGTCCGCTTTGTCCTAGTGCTGACAATTTTGGTGTAGTGTAGCGGAACATTGTTTTTGGACAGTAAAAAGTGCAGGGGACAGAATTGGACATTTGAAAAAGGGCAGGGGACATGTCCCCCCCAAAAAAATTACGTCCGTGACTGCTCCTAATCTGGATGGAAGTGAGACCACCATAAACTGAATCACTTTAAATACATTCAATATTTTAGTGATTTATATTGAAGAGTTGGTCAATCTCACTGTATAATTCGTATCATGTAAATAAAAGGCATTCTACTATATTCTATTCCATCTTTCTTTTTCTTCATGGCTATATGGCCACTTCAATGAAGTTTCTCCCCTGGCCATAGCCCCCAAGGCAACAAAGGGGCCCCCAAGAGCAGTTTAAATTTATAATTTCTTTTTCCATGTAGAATTGGTGATGTCTATATTATCACAAATGTATTATTGTACAAAATCACAATTTCAGCTACTGCTGGTGTAAACCTAGTGATTCTTACTGCCTCTTCTCTGGAGCTAAAAGAAGCTTCACTGTACCTGTATGGAAAGCCGTTTCATTCAAAATTAAATGAACAAATATGTCATTAAATAAATGAATATCCCCATGATATAAAATTAAATAAATATTGTGGAAAAATTTAAATAAATAAAATATATATTTTTTTTCCTTTAAATGTCATTTTATTTTATTTGATGGGGTTATGAATTCATTTCATGACGTATTTATTTATGTAATTTTGAATGAAACAGCTTTCACCTGAGACTCCTGCAAAAAAAAAAAGTTTCCGCTAGCTCCCGCCTCATGCGCATCAAAAACACAGGTGGTTAGGCGAAACAATGTCGCATAAAAGGAAATATCAGTCTGAAAAAGAAAAAAAAAAGACGAAAGAAGAAGAGGAGAATTAATGCCGAGATTAAGGTATGTTTGAATCTTGCCGTGCATGGTAGGCTAATGTTTATCAAACAGATTATCAAGTAATTAGCTTGCTAGTTTGTGAGTTTTTAGCTAGCTAGTTAAAAACGAGAGAAGTTAATTTCTTAACAGTAACTTAAATCACATTAACATGTTGGTTTTTCTGCATCTTTAACTTTTATTGAGTTGCTTCTTGGGTGTGCTCTGTGTATTTTCTTTTTTTTTCGGTACTGCTAATGTCGATGCTAAAGGGGGGGGGGGGGGGTTCTTGCGTGAGGGAAATAATCTCCATACAGTATATATAATTTTCAAGTATAAGAATTACATCCATTTTAAGTTTGTCGGCTGTTCTACCAGAGAAAACAAGAAATTGGATTTGTTTTACACAAATTTCAAGCATTCATACCATTCCAAACTAAGACCCCCTGTGGGGAAATCAGATCAGAACCTTGTTTTTCTTGACCCAGAAAATAAACACCTTGTCTGGAAACTACCTGTTAATAAAATGACTGTAATAAAGTGGTCACAGGAAGCTGAAGAAGCCCTACAGGGTTGTTTTGATACTACTGACTGGAGTTCTCTTAGCAAACCATATGGAGATGACATTAATGCCATGACTGAGTGTGTGACTGGCAATATAAACTTTAGTGTGGACATCATCTACACCAATCCAGTGAGATGCTTTCCTAACAACAAACCCTGGATCACCAGTGACCTGAAGGAACTTTTGAAATAGAAAAAAGAGCATTTAGGGAGCAACACAGAGAGTTATTCAGGAGTAAACACAAACAGCTCAAAGTTAAGATCAAAGAGCAAAGAGGTGTATAGGAAGAAGTTGGAGAGTAAACTGGAGAAGAACAATATCAGAAATGTGTGGTCAGGAATGAAAAAGATCACAAGCTTCAAGCCAAAAGATTATCTGATGGAAGTGTGGACAGAACAAATGAGTTAAACGCGTTATTCAACATGTTCAGTTTAGGAACAAGCTCACAATCATATCCTCCTGAAGGACTGTGTGTCTAACCAGGTGATACGCAACACAGGAGCACCCCAGAGAACTTGTATTCTCACTATCCCTTTTCAATTTGTACACTTCAGTCTTCCAGTAGAAGTTAGACTCCTGTCATATACAGAAATAACAATGTTGGGTGTATCAGAGATTGAGAAGATGATGAATACAGAGAGCTGGTGGAGCACGTTGTGGCATGGTGCAGGAACAATCATCCCATCTTGAATCTGAGCAAAAAAAAAAGAGATGATTTGAAATAAAACAAACTGAATAGAATGTGCATTGCCTAATATTGTTTATGTGTTTACAGAACAATGAAATTGGAAACTGTGTGCAGAAGGAGAACAAAGGACAAGAAAGGTGTATCTTTTTTCAGGAAAGAGGTATCAAGCTGCAATCCATCGTGACAAACAGACATCCATGAGTCTTTAATTTTATGGTCGAAAAAAAATAAAACTCAAATATGTTAAATCCTTGGCCTATTGGGAATGACAAGTATGTAGGTCACTGATGAGTAACCTGTTTTTTTTCCTGTTTTTCTTTAATGTTTTTTTGTTGTCATTTTTTTTTAAATTGGTTAAGCAAATAGATGCTCTGAGTAAAATTGGGTGACTGCAAAGATCTTGGCGAAATGGAGTAACCCTACTGGATTACGTCATCATGTACATCAGGTAAGGAGGCTGTAGCAAAGTGGAGTTTAGTGGCAAACCACATACAGAACAACCAAACCTATATTAAGGAACAAACTGGCCTCAGGTATGTCACACTTTGTGAAATTTTCAATAGCTTTTTGATAGGTGTACTTCTTTAAGGGTGGCTTGTGTGAATGTAATGTTTCCCTCTACCTAGAAATGGAAAGAAATGTTATACCTACTTGTTAGGTACCAGCTGTTACAAAATGATAACCCTGCCCACAATCATAAATCAATACTTGTGTGTGGCTGGAACTAGCCTTAACTGTCTTTCCTGTGGGAAGCTACAAAAATATGTGTGTGTTTCTAGACTACCTCCTGAACATGTTCAAAGCCTACCAAAGGTGGATGTAAAAGGTTCCGCTTCTTTGCCACAGTGCAATATGTTACCAGTAGATCCTCCTGACCGGCTTCCTCCTCCATTATTGGGGCCAATCACAGAGTAGTAAGTTAGAAGTGGAAGGGTGGGGTCAGGAGTTTTGACCCTGTCGATCTGAACGACAGCATTATACAGTCATTATACATTATACAGTATGTTGATAATATACTCAGCAATCAAGCATAAAGGTATTCACATCTGCTCTTTGCAACAGGACACTTTAGCCCTTACTTGGTTGATCCTGTGTTTCTTGGGACACTTGGGTTAACTGATGCAAGTAAACTTTCAATTATCATTACCTGTGTGAGCTTATAAGTCCCTCAGCAGAACAAGGAAGTTTCAAAGACAACAATGTCCAGCACAAACGTCCAAATATAAAGAAAGGATGGGTATCCCTAACTTTGGTTTGTCACATTAGCACAAACAACAGTCAGAATCTGTTCCTCAACATAGAATGGGGTGACTCACAACAGAAAGCCCAATCCTAGTCGGTGCCTCTCTATTGGAGCAAATTTAGAGTGAAAGAGTGTCCAACTCCCTTGAGGAGACTGGTTCAATAGACATAGCCATCTATCAAGCCATGTGTGACAACATTTCGCCAGCTATCGTTTATTAAAATAACATATTGTCAAATTGCTACATCTTTTCAATATACAGCAGCATCTGAGGTGAAATCTACTGTACAGAAATCTACGATACATGTTCCTATACTGTTTTGTCAGAGTATTTTGAAAAAACTTATAACGCACATAGTAACAGTGAAGATTTACATGCACTGAGGTTAACCTAGGCGACAGAGATATAAATTAGCAGAAAACGGAGAAAAACAGCTGCTGTTTTTAAAGTGATAAACTATTATGGAGCATGATAATGTTTTCTTTTAATATGGTTGACATGAAATACAGAAAGCAACAAAAAGGTATAAACATAGAAATAGAACAATAGAGGAATTTAGCAACTAAATAGTGAATGTTAGATCAAGCAATAACAAACTCGGAAAAACCTAATGAAATAACAATTTTGGACAATGGTACACACAGGGAGAACATACCCTTTCATATTCATGTGTGTTATCTTCTGTTAAACGACATTTGCCAATAAAATACACACAGGCTGACCTGGTTGAAAACTCACCTGATTATATTTGCTTACTGTGTGCTAGGGTTTGCATAAAACAACCAAATGTTTGTTAAGACTTAAACTCCTTTAACTAGAACTATAATCTTTAACTCCTTTCCATAGAGCAGCGCTGATAAAGAGGTTAACTTTATGAATCTTGTTTCCCTCTAATTAAGTATTTGGGTGTGATATTTAGCACATTAGTATTTCAACAAACACAGCTGCCAAATATGTTATTTTTATAGTACCTCATGCGTGTGTCTCCAAAATTTAGAATACCGAAAATTAAAGAAAAGGTTAATTTCTTTGAGCATTACCCTACATACCTGAAATTTTAGAAATATAGATTAAACCAATTTCTGGTGACTAGCAGCTTCTTTTTTACTATGAATTATCCCGATTATCACAATGCACTAATAAATTGATATGATTGAAATAAATAACAACTAAACAGAAATAAAGAACAAACATACTAAAGCTATTACTCTGCAAATGCTTTACTTAATTCAATATAATGTGATTTTTGTAATGCTTGGGGCAGACAGGTAGCACTGAAGTGGTCTTGAAGAAACCAAAGGAATTGATCCAGTTTATTGTTGGTTAATCTGGTTTTGTTTGATCTTGCAGGATTTGACGAAGTGAACTTGGGTCCTTATTAGGAGATGTTTTGGACCTGACAGAGTACCTGGTTCACACACGCAAGGAGATATTAGCAGGGAAGGTAACAAGAGAATCATCAAATTCCTCAAGAGACAACTCAGAAGGGCTTAGGAGTACCATGAAAGGTAAAAAGACGCTGAATGTCTGCAGAGCTGCTCCTTTATCCTCCACAGCCTAACCAAGATGATTGGCAGCAACTGTGGTCTGCAGAGGCTGCCAGCTCAGCAACTTCAGGGAACAGCAGTTTCCAGACTTCCCCTGGAGAGAGCAAATGAGGAACAACCAAAAACACCACCAGACAAAAACTCTGATACCTTACATTTCCAACCTAATCATAATAAAGTATCTAATCAAAGATGAATGAAATTCAGGGTGCCTTAATGCTCTTTTTGCCCAACATGCTGGTTTTACTCCACCACCCTGTAAAAGACTCATTGCAAATTATCACATTGCTATTATTGCTAAAGTTGACCCAAATTGTTATTAGGTTTATAGAGCAATAACATTTTCCCATTTAAGGACTACATGCTTTAAGTACTTGTGTTGTCTTTGACTAGTATTTACATTAATTTAATGTTCTGAAACAAATTAGTGAGTAAATATGCAGAAACCTAAGAAATCAACAGGAAAAATTGTTTTTCACACGACTGTTCAAGAAATCATACAAAAAATCCCCCAAAAATGATTCCTTTAGGTCGTGCTCATGAGGAGAAGGTGCAGACAGAACCTTAGAAATGTCAATAAAACAATATTTACTATTAAAACCCCACCTATCTCAAATGTCAAAATTACAAAAGACGAGCCCACCAATGCTTTAACAAAGTGTTGCCAGAATTAAAGACGAGTGGATCCTAATCCTAAAGTCACACACACATGCAGTAGTTGCTTTGGTTCCCAAACAGTTTACAGTGTTGAAGTCCACCTTGACTTCCCCAGGTTGGTTGATATCAGGACAGCATATTCAGGTTCTCACAATGTTCAAATAAAAATACAAACTCAGATCTACTCAGCCAAAAAACATCTCGTGGATCGTCCATGTTCCTCCTGCAGGAGGGAGAGCCGAGGCCGTTCTAGTGCAATGGATCACTCGGGTCTGAGCTCTAACCCCCGCATCGGGCTGTTTTATTAAGAATTAGGGAGTGTACAAAGTCACAAAACATTCACATGTGATTTACAAAGACTGCTTCAAAAAACCGTTATTCCCGCGCCTCGCTGACGCCTCACTGACCCCTCACTCACCCCAATCAGTCTGCATAAACAGGAAAAAAAATTGTACAACTTTGCCGTCTGGTTTCACCCTCCCCAACTAACAGATTTACAGCTAGTAATCGAACAGAAAGCACTTCCCCTCCTCCTCTGACCCAGCTCAGGAAGGAGAGACAATAGACAGGCCTTATCATGAAATGTATAGCCCCTGTTCCATGCACACACCTCTAGCATCAAAAGAAACATGAATACCTGAAAGAAACATGGATATAAATGTTTACCATTCCACAACAGTCAAGTATAAGGAGTGTCTTAGTAACAAAAGGGACTTTGTGTAATGAAACCAAAGTACAACTACAACATGGTTACAGATGGAGCCGTTGGAGGAAGCAGACAGAGAAACATCAGAAAAAATTAAAAAGCAACACAGAAGGCGAGAAAAATGGCAGGTTGAGTGAAAGATAAACAAATCATACAAAACTGAAAAAAAAAAAAACAGAAAACAGACATAAACAGAAAACAGACATAAACAGTAAACAGAAAGAAACTGAAGTGGTAAAACAACTCCCACACATTTAACTAAGACTCCCTGCACTTGCTGCACTGGAGTTGCAGATTTCTGCCTCCTTGTGGCAAACTGGATGACACTGAGTCTGCATATGAAGAAAAAAATAACAAATGTTTATTTTTAAAATGCACATAACAAGGGTTCAATAATAAAGCTAGATGTCCCTATATATAAAAAACTATAAAAGAAGGCATTGCAGTGTCACGATGCCAAAGTGATTTGTCATTCATGATTGTGTTGGTTTTTGAGGAGGAATATTTGTTTACGGAGCCTACAAACTTTGCAAATTTTTTCTGTGTGTTTTATATGTCATTTACCTATTGTCAGTCATTTTAAAAAGGTTTCTGTGTACAACAGATAAATACCACTCTATCAAGCAAAAAAGCCAGAAAATCTTTCAGAGCTTTCTACTGCAGTCCTTAGATCAGCATTGTGATGGAAAAGCTCCTTTTGGGAATCTTGTTTCTCTCAGGTCAGTAATGTTATGTTTTCATCAGGCCATATTACAAGCTTTTTCAAAAAAGCCACTCTGTATGATTTTAAATAAGATTTAAATTTCTCTTACAGAATGTGTTTTCCTCTTCACCTGCCTCCCTCGTTCGTACCACTTTGTTAATCGTTTGTTAAACTGGACTGAAGCTCAGACCTACTGCAGAGAGTACTATGAAGACCTTGCCACCATCATAAACTCTGAAGAAAAGACTGAAATTATCAAAACACTTTCATCTGCTGGTCACAGTTTGGATGTCTGGATTGGTCTGTTCAATAAAATCGACTGGAGATGGTCTGATGGATTCAATGGGAGCGGAGCTGATTATAGACACTGGAGAACAGCAGTAAATGAACCCAGTTTTGATCGCTCTGCAGAGTTCTGCATACTTTTCCCGTATTATGGAGATTGGTATGATTATGGTTGCGCAAGCAATCAGGCAGTTGTGTGTTACAAAGGTTAAGGATAATAAATTTGACACATACTTCTTTAAGCATCATTATAAAATGTAAAACTCATGCTTACCATTGTCTTCCATTGTGTTCAACTACAGGTACACAAATGGATCCTGTATTTGTTTTTGTGAATACCTTAATGAACTGGTCTAGTGCTCAGACGTACTGCAGACAGAACTTTGTAGACCTTGCCACCATAAAGAATGACACAGACAACCAAAAGGTACAGAGCTTGATACCTGCATATCACCATCCATGGATTGGACTGTTTAGAGATCCAAATTTTTACTGGTCTGATGGGAGCAGAGTCAACTTTACCAGCTGGGATTTAATTGCAAATCCAATCAGCTCATTGAAAATCATATGTGGTGTTACATCTTCTGGAAGATCAGGAGGATGGAAATTTTTGCCATGTGAAAAAAGATTACCTTTTGTCTGTTATGGCCCTCCTGGTGAGTATCTTTTGAAATCAAAAGGATATAATAAAAATCTGTGCTTTGTAAATATTAGGGATGTTAGATTTACATTTCACTTCTCCAGTTATGTTATATATAAATGAAATGAGAACTCAAGTTATTAACTTTTTTTTTATTAGAAATACAACAAATCTTTAAGCTAAGAGTTCAAACCCAAGACTTAGTGGATCTGAATGACCCTGTCCTACTAGGAATCATCCTGACAAAGGTAAGTTTAAAAGTAAAACTGTTTACAGTGCAAAACTGATTTCCTCTGAGAGAAGAGAAAATTAAATGTGATGTGAAACATTTAAGATATGTATTGTCTAAAATGTCTTCTAATTTTTGTCCTAGCTCCACGACAGACTGCAGGAGACCGGTGTGAGAAATGTTACGCTGAAGTGGAAAGAGCAGCGCAATGGAAATGTCTTTGAAAAGAAAACAAAAATATAAACCATTTTTGTTATATTACACCAGTCTTATTTCCCATACTAAATTAGACAAGTGTGTTTGCAACTACTCCTTAATGATTGTAAGTGTAAATAAAACCTGCTCTTAATCTTTTTTAGCCTTTTAAATATTGTTGTGGTGGTTTAGGCTCTTTATAAATGAAAAAAAAGGTTTTTAGTCATGATCTGAAGGGTTTGTGTTTTCTGATCATTCCTGTGTTGATTATTATTGTAATAAAAATGTTGCCATATTTACCCCGTTAAAGTTTTTTCATAAAGTAAATAATTTTTTTGCATAACCTTTCTATTTCTTCTTTTTTTTATTTGTATGTTCTGGGTAATACTTTTATGTTAGAGTTTCTCTTTTGTCCTTTGTTAATACGTTCCTGTAGTACAAATCCCAAATCCCATCTATCAAGGAATCAAGGAATTTTATATGTCATCACATCACATGTGGTACATGAGGTGGGACGAAATTTTAATCCCACGGTCCAGTTTACACCCTGAGAGGAGTTTTAAAATAGCTACAAAATAAGAATAATATAATAAAATATAAAGAAATATAAGATATTAAGATTTTGACTACACAAAATCTACAATATGGGACTTCGGACATAGTAGCAATGAAAATTCGGAGTGCAAAATTTGCTGTAGCAGCATGGATGGTTAATAAAGTGACATTTTAAAGTGTGATATTAAAGTGAACAGTGCCGGTTAAATGAGAAAGTGTTTTTCATTTGTAATTGTCCTTGCGTGTGTTTGAGAGTCTCACAGCTTCCTGCCTGATGGGAGCGGGACATAAAGTGAGTGTGCTGGGTGGGTGAGATCCTTCATGATGCCGGAGGCCCTCTTCCTGCATCTGGAGGTGTAAATGTCTGTGGTGCTGGGGAGGTTGACTCCAACAGTCCTCTGTGCAGCCTTCACCACTCTCTGCAGAGCTTTCCTGTCTGCAGCAGAGCAGCTTCCAATCCACACGTTGATGCTGGAGCACAAAACGCTCTCCACCACACATCTGTAGAAGGAGGCTAGTACTGAGCTCCCAAGTCCAGCTTTTCTCAACCTCCTGAGGAAGTAGAGCCGCAGGTGCGCCTTCCTGACCAGAGTGGAAGTGTTTTTGCTCCAGGTGAGGTTGTTACTCAGGTGTACACCCAAGTACCTGTAGCTGTTGACCACTTAAAATCAACCCACTGAAAACACAACTATTTAAAACACACAAAAACCACCGCTGCATCTTAAAAAGACACACATGACATCAAATGTGCAATTACAAAAAACAAAACAACAAATAAAATGCTACAACATTAACAAACCAGAGTAAGTGGGGGCAAGTGAAAACTTACCACATTGGACTTGTTGAAAAGTGGCGTTTGCCAGTTTTGACAACTAGTACCTACTTTTTCTGGTTTGCTTAATTGTTACAAGAATAAGAATTACAAACTTAAATACATAGTTTCAAAAAAAAAAAAACAGAAAGGATAGATACCAGATATAAAAACAAGTTTTATCTTTCATTCTCTGTAATACTAACAATAAAAAGAAACACAACATTCTTTAATTTCTATTTGAAATAAAATGTTCACAATATCTATATAAATGCTTTTATTATTATGATTAGTGGCCTTTGTCTTTTTTGTTTTTTATCATTTAATTTGTTTCAGGTGCTCACGCAGCTTTTTGCATTGTGGCTCTACTTTGGAAACTTGGTCCTTTCCACTTCTTTCTTCAAGTGTACACTCATCCTGATTGGGATGCATCTGTATTCCAACCAGTACATTCTCAAAGAAAATGTAGTCCTTGTTTGAGCAGCTTGTCTCTCTGCTGGGTGCTTTGCTCATAAGTTTGGTTTTGCTGTAGCACTCTGTAAATGTTGTACCTTATGTGCTACTAGCTTCTTATTTGGTTTGCTCTGAAGTGAACTGTATGTTTTAGTTTAAGTATTGGTTTTGTTTGCAGCATCTTGGTTTGTGTGGCGTTAAGTGATTTACAGTTGGTTTTGAGTTTTGGGCAACAATCCTGATTTTTGTTTTTAGAATTTAATGTTTGGACTTTTAATTCCGAATTTTTACTCTTGTTCAAAGAGTAAAACTGAGCAATAAATCATTAAATTTTTAAACCTTTGAAAACTTCCCCTTCCTTCTACTGGATAAAGGTTGTAACATTTATATTAACCGCATCAATATTATTAAATAATAAATATAAACCTTTAATATTAGTAGATTAACTCTACTTAGTCTCATAAATTTATCTACCCGACAGAAACAAAGAAAGACCATTTTCAACTAACAACGGACCGCTGACCCCCTCTGATGGATATCCCAAAAAATTAACAAACTGGGTGCAAAGCAATACAAAGTGACAAATATAGTATAAACTGTGTCAAGTATGTGTCAACTATAATTGAAGTCTCAGCACAGATGTCTCAGACAATTGCAGAAGAATTAAGGCACATTTCTATATTAGGTAAAAGTAATGCAGTCAGTGATGATTATCTCCTGGTTTGTGGAGATATTTTTACTGAGAGGCTACTTCCGTTATTCTGCAGACACTAACAATGAACCTGACCTATTAGTCCTCCAGACACACATGACATCAACTGTGCAATTAAAAAACAAAAAAATTCAAATGCTACAACATTAACAAACCAGAGTAGGTAGGGGCAACTGAAAACTTACCACATTGGACTTGTTGAAAAGTGGCCTTTGACAGTTTTGACAACTAGTACCTACTTTTTACCTACTTCTCCAGATTTTGGAGGAAGTGAGCTGTTCAAAATATTAAACATTCATAAGGAATTTCAGAAAAAACTGTTAATAAATATATATGATTATTAATGAAAAAATGTGGTAGATGTTTAGACATCAACTTTTTAAGACATGCTCCAATGGGCTCCTAATTATATCTTATATTATTAAACATTATATATGTGAAAACAAATGAGCCTTTAGTTATACCACACATTTATAATCAGGAAGACTGAAGAAAACAAGGCTGATCTAGTAATTATCTAAGTGACAGTATATTTGACACTTCAAAAACTAAAAAGGACATACATATTAAACAAACAATACAAGTTCATTGTAGTATGTTGATTCGTTACTATAAACCCAGATTCTATTAGTGTAAGTGCAGCTGTTTAAGGCTATCGCTAGTGGGTTTATCCCTTCACGTGCAGCATTACACTAAAATACTTACTCCACTCCCACAAGCTCTGCGGCCAGTATAAGTTACGGTGAGACTGTCTTAGTAGATGTCAGCGCCAACAGCCAGGTTGTTTTTAGAGACAGAAACTTACTGTAAGTAGAGCCCCATCGAGAGAATCAAATGGTGCTTTATTGCAGAAGCAGTACTAAGTCCCACTACGGCACTTGAGTTCATGACGCTGGTCTGTGTCGACATACTCCTTTAAAAAAAACTTCATTAGTGGGTGGTTTGGGACTGTTATGTCACCAAAAGCAATTTTCATGACATGAAGAAACAGCATCAGAATAAGCCTTAATGGTGCTGAATGGTAAATTTCTGTCTACCAGCTGATGAAAAAATACAACATGCAGCCTAATGGGCATTAAATGGGATCCCCGCCTTTTTCTAGCATCGAAGAACTCTCCACCTTGATGTGTATGCTGCTGTGGTAGAGGGGGCTCATGTGCCCCGAATCGTGAGCATCACATCCTCTTGGAGGCCGGGTTTTGCCCAATCAAGGGTCAAACTGAGAGACGCTGACCTATTTCAGATTACTCATGATCACTCCACCCTCCTGGAGAAGCAAATCCTCCCTCCACGGTAACAGCTGTTCAACAGCTCCAGAGGCTGGCCTGACATCAGTTGGTGCTGGCTTGGGAACCATTGCACACTTCTACACTCAGGGGCTACAAGGATCAATTCAAGCTGTTCCTCCTGAACTCGATTGAGGACCTGCAGGATCAGTGGAACTAGAAGAAAAGCCTAAAGTAACGTTTTCAGCCACTGCATTTAATGTTGGATTATCCATTAGACTTCCACAGTGGAGAATATTCAGTTTGCAATTAATATTCTCTTGTTTGGGGAAAAGATTTGCAGCTGCCTATCCTGAATGTGTGCCAGATCTCAAAGATCAGCTCAGGGTTAAGGCTCCAGTACCTGTGACGAGGACCGCTCCTTGAAATGATGTCTGCTCCTCTCTTGAGCACACTTGGGATGTCCACAGCTCTGATGGAGAGGGATACACCTTTTCGGGAGTACAGGATCTACATGCAAGCAAAACAGAGCTGTCAGCTGGCTACGTTGCTGGGCAAGGTGCTGACAGAGCATTTGCCACTGTGATAGTTGACTCTCATAGTGATTAAATCTAAATTCACCCCCAGATAATCGACCATCTGGGATGGGAGAACATGGTTTTTCTCAGCTTATGGAAAACCCCACTTTTAAAAGGTGCTTTTGTCTTCACTGCTGCTGCTTCTCTAAACAGAGCCAGTAAAAGCAGGCCATGAAGATAAAGAGGTTTATCGTGCTCGCCACATGTAATGACTGCAGCGCCGTTTCTGACCATTTGGAGAACGTGCGCAAGGCTATAGACTAACTGAACAGAAGGTGGTATTTACTCGTAGTGGATCCCTACTGTTTTCTTTGAAACCAGAAATTAGCCGGAATAAAAGCCTGTGTTTTCCTCTCCGCAGAGAACCCTTGATATTACATTTTTTAACAGTTCCAGCAATACCTGTGAATGGAGGTGGATGTGGAAGGACCTGCAGTGTGTAATTCCTGTTGATCAGTTTCCAAATCCACCTTTCAAGGGAACATATATGCTGCCACTCTGCGTAGCGCTCTCAGAGTTGGTGTTCATTTATCTGTTGTGCTGTGGTTTTCACGGATATCAGCCAGGTTAGAGTCCCTGCTACCATTACCCTCTTTGGAAAATATCCTGAGGGAACCCATAGGGGGCTCTAATAGAAAGGACTGTGGATCAATCTCCACAGAGCGCTTAATGTGTGGCCTGACATCTGAGACGTGAAGCTAAGCCAGCGCTGATTTAACCATTTGCTGTTTTAAAGCACGTTACTGCAGTGACAGCAAGTGTTCTCCATTCACATCACATGCTCAGTAACCAGCTACTGCTCTCTCTAGCATTGCTGCTTCTGCAAAGATTGTTGCAGCAACGGCTGTGACTCCTTGGAGGAGACAGTGGTTCTTGGAGCATTGGCTATAGAAAATCTCTGCTGTTGTCTATGGTCCCGGCAATCCCGCCAACAGCCAAAAACCTGGTCGGTCAGGTGGAGCAGCATGCCTCTAAGCTGGCTCCATTCAGGTCGTGATGCGGGCGGATCTCTCAGCTGATGCGGCACGGAGAGTTAGGATTGTGTCCACAGACATGCTAAGGTCCTCTCTTAGAAATGACTACAGAAGTAGAGAACAAAAAACACCTTAGAAATCAGCTTCTTTATCTGCAGAAGGGGACAAAACTAAACAAAGAAAGAAAAAAAAAAGAGAAAACTGGGTAGTTGTAATAACAAGCTACATATGGATACATAACAATAAAAAAACACCTTCCTGAAAAATACACTATGCTAATAGATATCAATTTGCTATTGCAACCTAACAGAGATTATCTTAGAGACCCCGATTATGTAGACCAGCATGTGCACATGCTCTATTTATAAAAGCTTTAGCCATAAGAATGTTGTATAGTGAAAGGAGAAAAGAAGAGCAGCCCCAATGCAGAAGCCTCAGACAGCCGCAGTAACAAGCCCACAGGCCCTGCTGGTAACCAGCTATGCCAAAGCAGATCCAACAATGGACACAGACACAAGATACACAAGCGGCGTACCACCCCCCAGCAGGGGCCCACCTGAACCAGGTCACTCAGGCCCACCATTCAGTCATTGAATAATACATAGATGAACCACCCACCAGCCATGAACCCAGAGATTGTAATCAATCAATAATCAATCAATTGAGATTTTAATATTTGCCTTACTGTTTGCACCCAAACAGAAGTTACACTTGTAAACCCGCATGTTCAAAATAATTGTGTTAAGTAGTGTGAACTTTAAATTTTCTTAAAAGTTGTACTTACTTAAAGATGTTGAGTGCCAGGAGCAATTTCCTTCTTTTTGAGTTGATTTAACTTGAGATGTTTGAATAATATGAACATTTTACATTTCATGTACCAGTTACTTAAAATGATTAACTAAGAGTAACTGAAACCTTTATAGATCAAGCATGAATTTTTATCTTATTTTGAAAGAAAAAAGAAATCAATTAATTTAGGGACAAATTAAGAATAAATTAATGGCATTAAATATTTTTTTATATATTAAACATCAGACACACACACACACACACACACACATTTATATACATTTATTTATTTATTTTTGTTTTCATTGTTAATAGTTTGCATTTTAAAATGGTGGATGGTTAATAAATTACCACAAACACACACACACACACACACAAACACACACACACACACAAACACACACACACACACAAGCAAGTCGTTCTGCCAGCTGGCTGTATAGGAAACATGGGCAGGCTGATGTATTTTTAAAGAAAACTGACTGATCCTGAGTAGCGGTGAACAGTTAGGTATCATGTACTGCTCAATAAAAACTCAAAATCTGTGGTGGAGTTGTGTCATTGTTGTGAGTGAAAGCAGAAGCTAACTTCATTCGTAGTGCCTTGGGCTAAGTAAAAAACAACTCGCTGCAAATTAAATTAGCTGGTTAAATAAAATTAAAAATACACATTATTTAGTTTGTTTAGTTATTGCTGTGATAAGAATTAATAGAAGCTACAAGCCCAACTTTTGTTTAAAAATGATCTTATGTTGTGTGTCTAACTCAAGATCTAAAAAATGAGTGGTGGGTTTTGAGGGCTCACTGTTAGAGCATATTCCAGAAGGGTTTTCAGCCAAATAGCGCACTTTCTATTTGTTGTCTTGAATTTAACAATATTACTTTTGTTTCTTTCATTTTGTGCTGAAAGTGACAGGAGTGGGCAAATCTCTCTAAAGTCAAATTTGTGTTCAGGACCCAAGACTTGCTTATGCACCCCTGGTAATGTTGTATTAACTGTTTATAAGCTATTTGGGACATGAAGATTTTTTTTCTTAGTACCAGTATAAACAAAATGACCGGATGTTAATTGTTGGTTTATTTATTTATTTGTGTTTTTTATTTTTTTTATTTCAGATATTTGTTTGCTGAAAGACTTTCTACTAAACATCTGAATACAAAAAAATATATGTATATTTGTAATTTTATGTGTTTTTTTGGGGGATTTTTAAATCAAGAGAACTTGTTATTTTTAAGGCCATCGGTTGCCAGAAATGTTTTAAGTTTGGCAGTAAGTGATTTTGAGCTGTAACCGGTCTATATTGTTGAGTTGTGGGTAATTGAACCATTGATTGGAGAAACTAATAAATGTTAAGTTCTTGAAACATGAATATCTCGACTTTTCATGCTTGAAATTATTAAGTTTTCTTGAGTTATTGCAATGAGACAAATGAATAAAATATTTTGAGCAGCAGAAACATAAAATTTTTGAGTTGGCTTAATTAGTAAATCTAATTTAATGATAATTTAAAAACTTAACATGAACTTAACATGAACTCAAAATATATATGCAAAGATATACTCAAATTTCTTAGTTTATGAACTCAAAAAACGTGATGCAATTGATTGCCTTACTTTTTTAAGTTCTGCTTACTTATTCGGGTGTACAGTGCAGCTAAAGTGCACTTTTTATAGAAAATGTAACATGTACTTAGCAGGAACTGGACCAAAACATAGCAGACAGCGGTAATTTCACAGTAGAGGATTTATTGAACATACTGATGACTTACATTGCTTACAGCAACGAGGACACTAGGAATACAGGGAAACATGAGGGAGAATCCGGTAGGGAGGAAAAGGAGGAGAGAAGCCTAAATACTGTTTGTGAGGGGTGGAACCAAATCAATGAAAGTAACTACAGCTGATACTGATGTAATGTGGTTGGCTGAGTGAGAGAAAGCAGGGGAAAACAACAGGGAATACAATAAACCAACATGGAAACTGTCAAACCATGACAAAATGACTGTTTTCAAGTGGCAAGACTAAATAATGAATAATACTAACTCATAAATATTAAATTCCTTATTGTTACACAAAATATAATATGATAGTGTATCCTTGCAAGAAGGGTGTCACCACCTTAGAACTTGCATGATCAAAGAAGCTGTGCGGCAATTTGTTAGTACATTTGGCTGGTACCCGAATAGATGGTAAGTCTGTCTGATGGCCTTATGTTTTAGCTTTCATTCTTCACAGGTCACCCTAACATTTCTATCCCTCTCTTTC
>JAVLVB010000878.1:102845-120931 GCA_032876305.1 Orestias chungarensis | reverse complement strand
CTTCCCATGGCCACCTGGATCCAGCAGGCCTTATCATAAAAGTTATAACTCTTATTATATGCAAACACTTCTAGTATTAAAAGAAACATGAATATATTTATTATATGCAAACACTTCTAGTATTAAAAGAAACATGAATATATTTATTATATGCATATATGAAAGAAACATGAATATAAATGTTTGTCATTCCACAATTTTCCCACCCACACCTAAATGCATGAGCACAAGCAAAACACATTTGTGCACATTCTCACAAACACTTATAGCAAATTCCAAATAAAAGGCCAGCTATTAGACCTACTGTAACTTCTGAGGATTTAATATAAGTGTATAATTTAGAGCTTTACATAGTCAAATCATGTAAAAAATCAACTGTCTCAGTGGCACATCATCATACCGTAGAATACTAATGAACCCCAACCTAAAGTAAATCCAAGGTTGGAATACACAAATTGTCATATTTGATCTGGAATACATAACAGCGAATCAGCAGCAGACAGAAATATTTAACAACACAATTACTTGATAGAATAACGCTGCTGGCCTTACTGCCTCTATGGCTTGTCCCAGCACTGGTCTGTCTCTCTGATATTCCCACTGCCGGCAGCCTTTTTTTTTTTTTTAAGAGAGTCGCAGGCCAGCAAGCCAATATTAGGTCGGCGCTTCGGGAATATTTCCGGTTCTCCCTATGGCCAGTCCGAGCCTAATTTCTACCCTTAAACTCAAAATGTAAACCGCCCAATCTGGCAACACTTGCTGTACCCAGATTGATTAAGAGAGCGCGCGCTCAAACTCCGGTCCTACTTGCACCATAAAAATAAATCCATGCAAGTAAATCCATGCAAGTAATTTAAGGAGATATGCCTGCATGTAACAGAGTTTAGACAGAATGAAAACTCATAGCCCCAGTTGGGCTAAAAAATGTACTATCTCATCTGAAGAGGTTTCCAACTTTTTAATACTTTTTAAAAGCTTTAATTTGGACTATTTTTTTATCACCTTTTCCAATTTTTTACAAACCCGCGGACACCCTGAAATATTCAACTACAGCAGACTAACTTTTCTACATTAATTCGTATACTTTTTTAATGTAATCTTGTATTGTTATGCATTTTATACACCCATTTTCAGTTTTAGATGTTTGACCTGAGTTATTGTTTTTTCTGAGCATAGTTATCTCTTCTTTATTTCATCTTGTAAACCTCTAGAATCTGGGTGGTATTTATAAATCATAAAGATTTCTTACGTTAAATGGACCAAAAGCTTGTGATGATAAAAAATAATAATAATAATAAAATTCCTGCTAAATCAAATGAATCACCTCCAGCTTGGCCCACTTTTGACTTAATGACTTTATGCTGAATTCATGCATCTAACAAATTTCCATGTCCATACTAAATGCATCTTCTTAAATTTAAATGTGTCTATGACTGGATTAGAATGTATTAGTCTAAGAATTTCCCCCCCAGACAACTGGTAATAGGCTTTGTTTGATGCCAAAATCAAGTTGTAAATATTTACAATTTTGAAAATATTAAGAAAATTTGATTTTTGAAATCAATAAAACAGCCACTCCATAATTTAGCCAAAGAAGGCATTCAGTGTCATATTGGCAGTTTTATTTGTCATTGCTGGATGTGTTTGTTTTGTAAAGAGAACACATTTGCCTACAGACTTTGCATATCTATTATTTGTTTTGTCAGTCATGCCAATAAGGTTTGCATGTTAAACAGACAAATACCCTTGACTAAAAATGTCAAAGAACCTTTCCGTAGTGCATCACCATGATTGAGATGGTATTATTGGGAGTGTTGTTCCTCTCTGGTCAGTGTCTTTCTGTTTTAATAGGACTTTAGATTAAGCTGTTTGGTAAAGCTATTTTGAAGGATGGAAATATATATATATATCTATAAAAAAAAATTTTTTACAGAGTGGATCATCCTCTCCACCTGCCTCCCTCCTCAGTACCACTTTGTTAATCAAGCGCTAACTTGGACAGACACTCAGACCTACAGCACAGAGCACTAAACAGACCTTGACACCATCCTAAACTCTGAAGCACAGACGCAACTTACCAACACACTTTCATCTGCTGGTAACAATCCAAACGTCTGGATTGGTCTATTTAGTGAAATCGACTGGAGGTGGTCCGATAGCTTCAATGGTAGCGGAGCTGCCTATAGACCTTCGTCACTAACGTATAGTGAACCTAATTTTCGTTCCCTTGCGGAGGTCTGCATAGCATTCCGATGTGATGGGGGTTGGTATGATTATAGCTGCTCAGCACAAGGGAAGTTTGTGTGTTACAAAGGTTAAGGATATTAAATATGAAATCCTTCATTAAGCATTACTGTTAAATGTATAAATTATGCTAACCTTGTCTTCCATTATTTTCAATAACAGGTACACAGCTGGATCCTGTATTTGTTTATGTGAATACCTGAATGAGCTGGTCCAGTGCTAAGATGTACTGCAGAGAGAACTTTGTAGACCTCGCCACCATAAGGATTTACACAGACAACCAAAACGTTTTTAGTCTGGCATTATTATACTGATTCAAAATATTATGCGACTACTGAGTATTATGCCTTGGTCTATTTAGAGATACAAATCTTCACTGGTCAGATGGGAGCAGTCTCCTCTTCACTAGCTGGGATAGCCTTTATAATCGGATCAATTCGATCACCATTTGTGGTGTAACATCTTTTCTAAGATCAGGAAAATGGATGTTTTTGCTCTGTCAAAATATACTACCTTTTGTCTGCTATGGAACTCCTGGTGAGTGTATTAAAACTAAAAGCACAAAATAAAAAAGAATTTAAATGTTAAACGACGTCACACATAAAAAATAAATCCTATCAGACAATGGCTGACTTTATCTTGCTATTTTGTGTAAATTTCCAAAGCTAGAAAAGTGACGTTTTTGGTAATGAGGCTGAGATTTCACATGGAGCACTCAGATAATCTAAATGGCACAGATCTGATAGCAAAGGCAAGTTTAAAAATTAAGACACTTTTTCATTCACATTTAGGTTAGACATGAAATATGATTTTGAAAATTTAGCATTCGGTATTTTCTAAAATGATTTCCAAATTGCTCCTGCAGCTCCAGAGCAGACTGCAGGTGACCAGAGTGAGTGGAGTCAGCCTGAGGTGGAGAGAGCAGCCTGATGGAAATGTCTTCCAAAAGGAAAAGAAAAGAAACCCAAAAAACGCTTTTTGATTCGTCTCTGATTGAAATAAACGTTTCATCATTATATTGTACAGGGATGTGTTTGCTTCTACAAAAATAACTTTATGTAATTGATAAAATATTAATAGAATAAAATATCAAATTTTGTTAATGCAATCTGTTCTTAAATTTTCAAGTTTAAGCATCATGAATATTGTGGCTTATGCTCTGTATGAATTAACAAAAGTTATGTTTTAGTCATGGTCTATACTGACAATACTTTCTATACTTTTTAAACTTTGCTTTTAAATTTGTTTCCTGTTTCTTGTCCTGTTTAACCTGCATGTTTTAGCTTATTGTTTTGTCAGAATCTGTTTACCGTCTGGAATCCGAATATCGGTTCAATTTTGTTCACTTTAATTAATTTTACTTACGTATTTCAGTCGAGTTGTACATTGGTTTAATATTTAGATCAGTTTAAAATGTTTCCAGTCGAGATTGAGTTGAATAATTTCCAGTTAGCAGCACTTAGTGAACCGCTATTCTTTCAAAATATGACAGTACTCAATATAAACTCTCCAGCCAACATATTCTTTTTAAATGAAAACATGCATACGAAAAGCAGTTGTGCTAATAAAAACAAGAAACTCAAACCAAACATGATTAAAAAAAAGTACAATACATGACAAATATTCCTTTTTCTTGCTGCTTTATACTAATTGGCATAATTATGCCATATCTTTCATTTTCAGTTTCTTATTGTAAGCACATTACTTATTTGGCTGCTAGCAAATATTTTGAGTTTTAGTGTAAAGGACTAATTCCTCTCTTTTACCAAAATAATAAATATTACATAAGATGTTAGTTATTTTGTTGGAAAAACTGTCAGAAATAAAAGAAGAATCAGTTTGAAGAAGCATTTAGTACTGAAAATCGTCTACACACTTTCTCCTGGATAGTCTTTCCATCCCAGATGGATAACAACAGCCAAGGATATAATATACTCTTTAAAGTTAAAAAGAAAAACAAAATTATACACGCACCCTAATTTTAAAAGAAACGATGGAATAAAAAGTTATAATAACAAATTAACTTTTTGTGCAAAAGCAATTAATTCCCTTTAATTATTTATCTATAATTCTTCACTTTTAAATGACTTCTAGTCCTCTATGTGTTGTATGCCATTCCACATTTTTCTAAATAACACATTCCAGTAACAAGACAGTTCAAAAAATATTTAAGAATACAGTAGGACAGAGGGAGAGACAGGCAGCGATTACATAAAAATTGCTTTAAAGTGTGTTTTCACAAAACTCTGTGGTAAACTGATTTAGTTTTCCGAACACATGTATTGGAAAAATTATACTTTAAATATTCCAGAACTGATTAAGCAGATGGATTTGACACAATCATTATGCAGATGCTACAAAAAAAGAGATTTTTAGGATCTTTCTATAAATGTCTGGAGACTTAATGTACCTGCAAAAGCAGGTCAGATGAAAGGTCTACTGTAATCTGACCAGTCATTTTTGTCCAGTTTGATGGTGCTCATCAAGTACCATCATCAAATATCATCATCAAGTATCATCATCAAGTGTCCTTCAGGGAGAATCTTTGATGTCACTGATCACCAAGACTATATAAAGGTTGCAAGCATGTTTTAACCCATTATAATAAGACTTTGTTTTTGCTATTTTTGCGTTCACTGATTTAAAATCTTTTCATATATTTTATAAAAGAAAAGTTTATTGTTCAAAAATAATGGTTCTTAGCTGCTACCTACTTTAGGATTACCTCAAACAGCTCCTTACAGTATGTACCAGAGGAAAGCAAATACAGGTATCAGCTCTATGCGTCAAGAGGAATGATAAATGTTATAAGTTATGTTAACCTTCTTATAACTTTGTTTTCCTGAATAAACGTTCAACATATTAGATCATTAAAATGTTTGTCTATTTCAGTTACTCAATCCCCAAAGTGGAAGATGACATAAATTACCATCAGACTGTGATGTTTTTAATTGTTTATTTATTTTCACATCAATGAAAATACAATGAAAGGTCGAAATAACAGTACATCATGACATGGCCATATTTATCTTGGGGGTAAAGAAGGCCAGAGGAGGAAAAACAGTTTTGCCTCTTTATAGTTTTCCACTTCAACACATCAATAAAATCTACTGCTCAAATTTTGTGGGTAAATTGTCTTGTTCTTTTAGAAGCAATCCAAATATGAACAGTGAGCCATTTCATGGACTTATTATGAGTTTTGGTTTGAGTTTATCATTGGGTTCAATAACCTATTTTGATTTAATATTAGCAAAAATAATTCCATGGGTAATTAAACTAAAGACAAATGGGTCAGAACGTGTTTTTTTATTTAAGTCAAGGAGTTGTTTCGTAAACACAGGCAAGACCATAAAGCTACAAACCGGATTTTTGTTTTCTGTATGAAAATTTTTCTACTGCAAGTCACGCAAAGTCTTTTTTGCAAGTCAACAACAGAGAAATTACCAAGGGTCAAAAACACACAGGTGGTGAGGAAGCTCATTGTCATGACAAGTTTTTTTTTTCTTTTCTCTAAATAGACTCAACAGACGACCATGATGGAGATAACCTTGCTGTGAGTCTTTCTGGTCGCAAATCTGTAATCATTAAATTAAAATGATCTACACTTGTAAAATGCATTTTTAAGTAACTCTAAAGGTTTCACACTATCCATTTGCACATGCACTAACACACTGATGGTGGTGATGGAAGTGAGCCTTGGTATAATGTATCTTGCTCAAGGGCACAACATCTAAGACACCTATAGATAACAGCATTAATTATCTATTCAGTTAATAATTTAATCTGATCTAATCTAAGCAAACTTTTAAAATCACATAACATAATTGTTGGATAATTGCAATGGTCTTCCAGATTGTACTGTATCACCTTCTGCAGCTGCAACATCCATCAGTGTAACTTATTATCATGATAGGATTCTATACTGTCTGACCAGGATGAAGCTCAGAGCCATGTCATTTTAAATTAAGAGAAAAGGAAACACATGAAAGTATATTTCTAAGAGGCTTCACCAATAAATCAATTGGGAAAAAAAACAAAGGGTTGTGACATTAAGTGTCAGAGCTATTAATGTATACAAAAGAAATTGAACGATTAGTCGGAGATGTGATAGCTTGTGTTTTACCCATGTTGGCCGGGTAATTGTTAATTACTATTTATTGACTCATGCAGACACTAAAAGTAAAAACAAGGTACAGCTAATTGCATTTGAGTCTCTATACATTTCTTATTAGTCAGTGAAAACACATTTGTTGCTTTTACTTTCTTTCCCATCCAGTGATAAAGTGTGGTAAACGTAATAAAACTGAGACTGCAGACAACTGCTCTGGACGGAGGAGATGTCAAACATTTAAGCGTTCCCGTTTTAACTGATGATAATTGAAATGAAATAATATCTTCCATTGCAAGCCCCAGGGAACATTTTTGAGCAATTGTTGTGATGCAGTGGTGAGAGAAACCGGATGGAGAAGTCTCCCAACAGCATATGAGGATACGTTCTGTAGTTTAAACCCTAAATTTATTTATTTAATGCTGGTTGTTTTTGTTTATTGCATGTCACATTGAATCTTACCATACAAAACACAATATTTTTTGCTTTAATGTTGTAATATTAAAAAGCACTGTGCTTGAAATAAATATATTTAGACGTTAAATGTAAAATTTGTCTATATTTTTTGGGCCTACTGTTGGTTGTAGAGCACTATATTTTAGTTTTTTTATTTTAGTTTCACTTTACACAAGTCAAAACTCTGAAGCTCGTAGATTTAAGCAGTGAACATGCCTTTTTTTCTAAACTATGTTTAAGACAAGAGAAGACAAAAAAATGTTAATATATTCTACTGATAATAATGTCTGTTGTTGAAAGGAAATTAACTGCAGAACTTTTTTTAAATGTTGAACTAAAACAAATTAAACTATTTTGCTTGTTGTGCAAAGACACCACATGGGGCACGTACAAGCGCGCATAAAGACACACACAGATTTACATCAGGAGCACAGCAGCTATATCGGAGTGAGAATACGGCATACATAGGAGGTGAACCGTGAAGCCAAAGAACCGCTAAAAGTTTTTTGAAAGGCTGTCATTGTATGGAGTAAGATCGCTGTCAAAAGTTGTATGCACAACTTCAACATTCCTATTCGTATTAATATGTCAACACAGTTTTGTACCCAAATTTCCGCTGAAATATTTGTGACTCTAAGAGTATGAATCTAAAAGCTAAGTGTGCAAAGTCTTATGAATACAACTCTAATTTTTACGACTATGAACTTCTTCTTTCTTTGTGGACACAAATTCAACTTTGTGGGTAAGAGTAAAAAATTGTTAGGATGATGTCACAGGGCAGAGCAATTAATCCGTGATCACATCAAACACAGCCCTCTCCAAATTTTAAGATGGCGGTAGACAGTGGAGCAACTGCTTGGGGAGGTTAATGGAACACAGCATCAGTCTAAAAAAAGCATGCTTACATGACTGATGTATAGCCATGAGACAGGACCCTATTTATCTGTTGATCCCGTTCAGTGACAGCTATCATCGAGGCTGCCTGAATGCCGTTATACGCACAGCAGTGGCACTGTTGGACTCTCCGCTTTTTTTTTCTTGGTTTGCTGATGATTGTGAGTGAGTGAGTTCTTTTCAGCTACTTCTCCAGTTGGCCAAAGGGGGTCACCAGTGCTCTTCCTCTGCTGGAGCTCCTTCCACCCCAGGTGCGCCCGGTTGGCGCTCATGAGCTGAGCCAGAATAAGAGGAGTGGTGGATCAGCTACTCGACGCCTGTGTGTTTGTTTACTCCCGGTAAAATCAGTCTCAGTGCCAGTCACTAGTTGCTCTTAGTATTTTTGAATGTTTCTAGTTTTTTTTCATGTTGCCGTTTTTCTAGTTGAGTTATATTATATATTACTTGTTACTTTGTTTTTTTCCCAACGCCTTTAACCTCCGTTGTGCTCACTTCAGGTTACCGTCATCTCCAGTGCTCAAACTCCTCTCAAGATCCATCTCTGGTTGCTCACATCCATCTGGTCACTCCGCTCCTCTTGGCTCAGCTCGCTCTGCCCGCTCCAGCATAGCTCCATCTGCCACACACATCCCCTGGACAACTGCTCTACCATCACTCCTGAAACGAACTCACCACTCACTCCTCCCTGGCGACAACTGTTCACTCCACACCAGTAAGATTTAAGGGGGAACCGCAGAATTTCTGTCAACCAGGCCTCCGCAGTCGTTCAGCCTCCGCCTCTGCCTGTCGAAGCTCCTCCTAAGACTGTTCCAGAACCCCGCAGATCATCGCCCCCGGGCCCGGAACCCATGCAGGTCGGGCGAACCAGATTAACCACGGAGGAACGGCAACGGAGGATGCAGTCGAGGGAGTGTTTATACTGTGGTACCCCGGGTCATTACATTGCCAACTGTCCAACTCTCAGAAAAGAGAAGCTCCCCGAGAAGAGTCCGTCTGTTAACACTAGGCAACAGATGGACCTAAACACTCGTCTTAGTCAGTCTTATCTTCTCCTTCCTGCCACTTTAATCCAAAACCATAAAACATTCAAACTCTCTGTTTTAATTGATTCTGCCAGTGAAAGATCTCTTTTTGCTCAAGTCCTCTTAGAACAGGAGCAATTACTCTTTTCACCATTAGACACCCCACTTCAGGTTGCTGCTCTTGCCGGCAGGTCATTACCTCAAATAACCCACATCACCAGTCCCCTTGTGTTAGTTATCTCCGGCAACCACAAAGAACACAGATCATTTTTTGTTTTTTCGTCCTCTCAGCCTCATATCGTTTTGGGTTTCGACTTGCTTCAGAACCATAACCCCACCATCAACTGGTCAAATTGCTCCATTTCCTCCTGGTCATCTAACTGCCTTTCCTCTTGTCTTCAGGCCGCCGTTCCTCCTAGCCCACCCCAGGAGGACGTCTCCATCGATTCCCAGGATCTCAGCAACGTTCCCGAGGAATATCTTACCTCAAGCCGGCCTTCAACAAGAGTAAGGCCTGCTCCCTACCCCTTCACAGAAAATATGACTGCGCCATCGACCTTCTGCCCGGAGCCCCATTACCCTCCAGTCGTTTATGCAACATCTCTCATAAAGGAGCTGGAATCAATGGAAACCTATATAAATCAGTCCCTCGCCGCTGGGATTATCCGGTCCTCCTCTTCCCCCCTCGGGACGGGCTTTTTCTTCGTCTCCAAGAAGGATTGTTCGCTCCGACCTTGCATCGACTTCTGAGGGCTAAAGAACATCATCATAAAGAACAAGTACCCATTACCTCTCATAACCGCTGCTTTCGATTCCCTTCACAGAGCCACCATATTCAATAAACTAGACTTCCGCAACGCCTATCATCTCGTCCGTATTCGCCAGGGGGATGAGTGGAAGACAGCCTTCAAATTCCCATCGGTCATTTTGAGTATTTACTTATGCCTTTTGGTTATTCAATGCCCCATCCATCTTCCAAGCCCTCATAAATTACGTTCTTCATGACCTCCTTAATATCTTTGTTTTTGTCTACCTTGATGATATTCTTTTTTTTTCAAAAGATCTCACTGAACCCACGTCCGCCTAGTTCTCCAACGTCTTCTACAGAACCGCCTGTACATCAAGGCCGAGAAATGTGAGTTTCACCAGACATCCATCACATTTCTTGGCTACATCTTCGAGGGCGGGCAGGTCCGAGCAGACCCCATGAAGGTTCTCGCAGTCACAGAATGGCCCACTCCGGATTCAAAACGACAGTTACAATGTTTCTTAGGTTTTGCCAATTTCTGTCGCAGCTTCATAAAAAACTACAGCCAGACCGTTTCCCCACTCACAGCCCTACCGGGTAAAAAAGACCTTCATTTGGACCCCCGAAGCAGAACAAGATTTTAAACTCCTACTCCACAGTGATAAGCAAAGTCTTGGGTGTTCTGAAATGTGCTTGTTTGGTGACTCAAGTAGGCTAACATGCGTCTGTACATGAACTAAATTAAGGGAGATATCAGAACAAACATGTGTACAGTCATTGAGGACTGATAGGTGAGTGTTAATTGGTTACCAGAACAAGGCAGTTCTGGATGCAGACATCATATTAAGGCAGATGTAAATGTGAGTGTGACAAACAAAATTGAACTTGTATTTTGTCTGGTTAATTTTGTCTGACCTAACATTATTTGATGATCTAAAACACTAACCTGTTAGCAAATGAAACAAAAGCTTACCGATTGCATGGTAACTGTAGAAATGTCCTTTTAAAGTTTAATTTCTGTGTAAGTTTGGACAGAAATCAAATGGAGATTGTGTTGCACTTACACGCAACACTGAAATATTGTGATACGGTTTGATTAAAGCAACACTTTTGTCAATTCTGTAAAATCAAAATTGCAAGTGTTGCTGCCATCTTAAGTTTAGGTTTCATGCCCTGATATTATGATAATAAAACATGATGCCAAATGTATTCAATTTTGCATAATACCCTGTAAAATTGGCCTCTAAACCTGTAAAGTTGTGTAGGTTGTACTTATGTATCCTGCAACGCAATACATTTCCAGAACATTTGTTGATGACAGTAAACATGCATGGATAATACCTTCATATTTTGTAATTTGGGTTTCAAACAACTCATATATGAGCAGTTTTCTTACACAGACAATAGCTGACATAACAAGTCAACAATAATATATAAGGTGACTTTAGGGATAATTTTTACTCACAGCTTTCTATTAGTATCAATGACAGAAATATATAATAACAAAAATATATATTATGTATTAATATATTTAAATTAATAAAAGTTGTTAAATCATACCCTAAAATTACAGTTGCTGTAAGTGAACTAATGTGAAAACACCCCCCCCCCCCCACCCCCAAGAAACAAAAAAATTGGGGGTACATTCCCAACTTTTTTAGTTGCTTTAGGCTTGACTTCTACAGTGGAAACCAATAAGAGGAAGAAGACTCCTCTAGAAAAAAAACTACCCGGTTTCTTAAAATAATTTGGTGGAAACAATCCTACCTGTTATGTTGATAAAGGTTTGTTTGTGTTTCTCTATGAGGAAAATTTGTTTAGGAGGCATAAAGACCAGCTTTAAGTTGCAAATGTTGGCCATTGATCTGGATGTAAAGATTTCCTTTCAGCCCAAAACACCTTTTGCATGTCAAAAACAAACAACAAAACATACAAAAAACAATGACACTGACGTCTGGATTGGTTTGTTCAGTGAAATTGACTGGAGATGGTCTGATGACACCTCAGGAAGTGCTGCTGATTACAGAAGCTGGATAAAGTATTATAGCGAGCCTAATTTTGCGTCAGCCAGAGAGTTCTATGTGCGCAATGACAGCGAAGGGACATGGTGGGATGATTTTTGGGGCAACCTCCACCCGATTCTCTGTAACAACGGTAACCATGTTGGTTTGTTATGTCAGAAGTATGACGTGGACTCCCACATATTCATGGTTCAGTATTAGAGAATTGAACTTTTCCCTGATTTTTCTGTGGAACATGACTTTAAATTATTAATGGACATTTTGTCTACTTTTGGATTTTTTTGTCATTTCAATTGTTGATAAGTAGCCAAAAGAAATCCAATTATCCCTTTGCAGATTTTAGCATTTTGTTGGCAAATTTGCATATATCGGGGGCTTTGTTGTAAATTTGGGCCAGTCACCTCATCACCACTGCTTTTTTGTGCTTACCCACAGGCACACTGTTGGATCCAGAATATGTTTATGTGACAAAAAAAATAGCTGGCATGGTGCTTAAAGCTTTTTCAGGCAGCACTTCAAAGACCTGGCCACCGTGCGGAACGAAACAGATAAACAGATGGTCAAGAGCTTGGAGCCCACTGGGTCCCTACCATGGATTTGCCTGTTTAGAATTCCACAGTTTAATTGGTCTGACGGGAGTACTTTCCTTTTCAACAACTGGGATAATGCTTTAAATCCAATTGGCTCACTGACGATCATTTTTGGTGTTACATCTGTTAAGAGCTCAGGAAGATTTAAGTTTTCGTCCTGTGAAAGAAAATTACCATTTGTCTGCTACGGTCTCTACTCTGATGAGTGTTTTACTGAGGAGACAGAAAAAAAATTATCAATTAAATGTATCATTTATCAATGAAATGTTTAACTGAAGTGGCATTAAGGGAATCTTCTTTACTTAAAAGCAACAAAGGAGCATATAGTGAAGCTGATACTGAAGACGGAAAAGTCTGTGGATCTGAAGGAGCCCTGTCTGAAAGAAAACATCAAGAGAAAGGTAGAGTATGGCCTGACATTTGAATGGTTGGAGTTGGGGTCTAATCATGTTTTAAATCTAAGTTTAACTTTTAAAACAAAACACAAAATGTTTCTGAAAAATAAAATAAAAAGGTTTCATATGTTTGTCGTTCAGCTCCAGGAGAAACTGGAGGAGGATGGAGTGGCTGGAGTCATCCTTGAGTGGAGGGAGCAGCCTGATGGAGACGTTTCCATTAAGGAGAGGGAACCAAAGAAGAATAACCTTTAAAATATTCAATGATTTTTCCCATATCCATACATTAAGTCTCAGATTTTAATTTATTACATTATATTATATGTCCTTAATTACAAAACAAATACTTCCTACTATTCTAATTGGGGCCTTTTAAACACTTTCAAAGTTGATAAACAGGTTTCAAATTGATGTAAAAACACTGTACATATTATTGATTGTAATTCTTCTAGTTATTGACTCCCAGTCTGCTTTACAGTTAAAAAGACTGTGACTCCATTTGGATCATCAGCACCCACCCCTCTCTGAGGATGAGCACAAGTATGTTGGTGCATTGCATGTAGGCAATGCACCAATGAAGAGAAATCTGCAGTTTTCCAATACAAAGCTACAGTAGAAAACAAATAACATACTTGCTTTTCCAAAATAAATTTACTATATCATAAATAGTTGACTAGTTAATTATTTAAAGTACTTCAAAATATTAGCCTAATATCATATTTATATCTAAACGTAAGCTAAGCTTCTCTCCAGAATAGGCAATGTTGGGAAAAAGCGTTTAATTTTATCTTAAAAGCTTGTGTAGATATTTTACTGAGTAGTTATTTATTCTTACAGTAACATTTTTTGCTTTTTCTTTGCGTGTTGAGGATTATATAGATTGTCCTGTTTATCCTCCCTTTTAGACTGTAGCAAAAACTACATCTTTGAATGGAACACGATTGCTGAGCTGAGCACAAAATGGTTGGAATAGCGTTTCAGTTTCTCTGCAGGTTTTAAATTGCTACTATATATGCACATAGATTACAGTATGTTAGAAAGTGTTTCACATTTAAACCTTCACAAAAGGCTTATATTCACCCACGACTCACAGTCCTGGTTTAAGTGGGCCAAGGCCTTTTGATTTCACATCAGGCTTTTTCTTCTGATAGGACAGTAATTTATTCCAATCGACTCAGAATCAATGGTTTAGGCAGACTGATATATGAACTAGACTGCATCAACATAACTGGCTTTCTTAAAGCATTATGACCATTTTGGGACTGAGTTGACTTTTTCAAATTGATTTGTTAGAATGTATCCTTGATTTTAATTGATTTTTTGTAAAGTGCCTTGAGACGACACCTGTTGTAAATTGGCGCTATATAAATAAACTGATTCTTGATTCTTGATTCTTCATGTGTATAATGTGTGAGTAATTTATTTAAAGACAACATATGCGAAATGCAAAAGTGATGAAAATAAGTACTTCTTTAACCTGCTTGTTCCTGCTTCCATGAAACTGTTGTTTGAACTGAAGAAAAATGTGATATTTATTAGCTATTGTCTTTTTTCTTCTCTTAGCTTGCTTAATATATGTTTTTTTATGAATGATAGCAGTTTCTTTTATGCAGTGTGGAGATTTGTAACAAAATCAACACATATGTGGTGGTAAAGAAAACAGATCTCAAAGATTTAATACCATCAAGTGATCTTTTTTGTTTGTTTATTTATTTATAAACTGAAGAAAATAAAATAAAACCAAACTGGTACAAACATCTCTGTAGTTCCCTTCATTTCTGAATTATACGGTGTGGTTAGATATCAACAATGGTCTGATATAAACAGGTTTTTAAGGGGTTTAAGATTTGAACACATTCCAAAGCTGCTAAAAGATTTTTCCCATTACTTAAAATGCTTTCATATCAGACCTGTTGGGTCTCTTAGGAATAGACAAGAGTTTGTTTTAATTTATTATTGTTATTGTTATTATTATTGTTATTATTATTATTGTAATATTCTTTGATGGGCGCAGATTGCTTCCATTAGAATGGAAAAAAACAACAACAAAAACTATCACCATGACAAAGAGAGGACGAGACACCTCTATGTTGTAACTTGCAGACATATGTTCAATTAAAAAAATAATACATTTACTTTAGTCTAAGAATATATATATATATTTACTGCATTTAAAATGTACGTTTTTTTTTTTTATTCAACAAAGACGCTACTCTCTAATTAGAAACACAGACATCTCCTCAAATTAAATAGGAATTCTGAAGGCTTACAAGTTTTCAAAAATAAAACTTTAGGTGTCAGGTTTTATGGTCTCTCATGGCAAAGAAGCTGCCTATAAGGTTTGTAATGATATTCACCTTTCCTTAGATCTGGGGTGACCACACTTTTCCAGCTTGAGAGCTATTTTAAACATGACCAATCCTAAGAGATCTAAATCAACGCCTATTTATTTTAAATTACTTTAATCATTTTCATTGTGTATCTTGTGATTTAAGGAGGAAATATATTTTTAATAAAATTTAGATTCCCGTTCTGGCAACATTTGTTAAAATAGCCCTTAGCAGCAGGTTTAAGCAGGAGGCTTGACGCAGAGATAAGGTGCAGACCCACAGGGTGTTTATTTACCGACATTGAACATACAGGGAGGCTCCCTTGTCACACATGGTCACAGCTACAGCAACAGCTCCCCCGGTTGTGTAACCTGCTGTCTTTTATACCCCATTAACAGACCATTTCATGACAGGGGAAAAAAAAACATATACACTAAGACACATACAAAATAGGTAAAACATCACTTTAATTAACAAACATAACTAAACATTTCTAAAACCAAATCTGTACCTAGGTTTAAGTTTTTAATCACTAAATGCTAGGCTGCACACAGTTTACTCCTCCCCTTTAATATATAATGGTCTCTTCTGGAACCTTTAAAAAGTGATCAGTGTCCCCAGGGAATCTGTTAACCTGAACACCCCACAAAGGTAAAAACACAAACAGACGTAAGTCTGTTACTCAACACACTGGAAACAATTTCAATTTCAATTTCAATTTCTAGTGACAGTATTGGTATTTTATGCATTTGGTTGGTATGTTTAACAGGACAGGTCATTATCAGTAGCAGCTGAGAAGAAACTGCCTAGATCATCCAACAACTACAAATAAAATAGTCTAATCTCTTTTACAGTGTCATTTGTTCTTTTAACAAGTGTACTAGCATAAGTAATGAAAAGTTTCTTTATACCGAGCTTTGTAAAATTCAAAACAACCCAGCTGATGGGTCATCCAAGCAAATAACAATCCTGCTGCTTGATGAGTTTTCACTCACTGCACGAGTTACCGTATTTTCCGCACTATAAGGCGCACCACATTATAAGGCACACCGAATAGACGTTACAGTAGAGGCTGGGGTTACGTTATGCATCCATTAGCGCTAAAGGGAATGTCAACAAAACAGTCAGATAGGTCAGTCAAACTTTATTAATAATTACAAACCAGCGTTCTGACAACTCCGTTCACTCCCAAAATGAATAAACAGCTGTTTTATTATTTTCCCCGAGATAAAGTCAGTGACGTGGTATTTTCGTGACAGTTTATCTTTTAACAACAGCAATACCAAGCGCTATCAGCGCTCGTTTTTGCATGTATTATGTCTAGAATTGCCACAGTTATCCAAGTAACGGTATAGCGATCAAAGGAACCATAACTGAATTAATAAGCCCTTCGCAGTTTCACTGTACCGGCCGTGTGTACTTAGACTTGCATGACTTAATCTTTGAGACAAGCATATGCTACTGGCTTGATCAACCAGGAAGCCCCGCTTTCTTTCCTTGCCGCCGGTCTGCACCGGCGCGGGGCCGTCCCCAGGCAGAGCCACAGGCGCTGGAAGACGTCATGCTTCGCGCAGACATATATTCCAGCATGCACTGCATGCTGCTTCTTCTACGGGGGAAAATGAAGTCGGCGGCTGCTTACCGTAGTTGCGAGACCTGTTGTGGCCCAATATTGGTCCATACATAAGGCACACCGGATTATAAGGTGTACCGTCGGCTTTTGAGAAAATTGAAGATTTTTAGGTGCGCCTTATAGTGCAGAAAATACGGTATTCAAAAATAACTAAAATCACATATGAAAAACTTATAATGGGTACATTTTATAACTTGCCAGTGTGATAATATAACCCCGCAGTTTTCATTGTGTAGATTTCACAGTGGCGCAGTGGGTAGCACTGTTGGCATGCAGCAAGACGGCTCTGGGTTAAATTCTAGAATCAAGAATCAAGAATCAGTTTATTTATATATCGCCTATTTACAACAGATGACGTCTCAAGGCACTTCACAGAAAATCAATTAAAATCAAAGATACATCATAAACAAATCGATTTAAAAAGTTTCCAATCTAAGGAGCCCCAGCAGATTGCATCGAGTCATTGACTTGCAGCATTCACTCCTCTGGAATAAGCAGACCAATGGTCATTATTCATCAAATGTGCAAGACTGTCTTTTTAAACACAGTTAGTAGTGATTTCTCTAGAAAAATGTTGCCCACTCTTTTATTTCATCATATTCTTGAATATATGAATATGAATTGCCGACCCGATCAATTTGAAAAAGTTTCCAATCTAAGGAACCCCAGCAGATTGCATCGAGTCATTGACTTGCAGCATTCACTCCTCTGGAATCAGCAGGCAGAAACAATGGCTTGTGTTGTCGTTGACTTTACAGCAATCCCTCATACTTAGCATGCATGTAGCGACAGTGGAGAGGAAAAACTCCCCTTTAACAGGAAAAAAACCTCCAGCAGAACCAGGCTCAGTACAAGCAGCCATCTGCCATGACCGACTGGGGGTTTCAAATAAAAGAAAACTAAATTAGAAGCACACGATACTGAAATAATATAGTTTATAGCAGCAGTTGTAGAACGTCACTGGAAGCATCTCAGCCCATGTTCTCATCCAAGAAGCTGTCTCAGCTAACAGAACGCCAGGCCAGGTGTGGTTACTATGGAGAGAAGAGAACTAAGAGAAAACAAAAGGTTAACAAGGTTGAAATAACCGTAACTAAGTATATTGGACAAAGGAAGAAAGTAGCAGAGAGAGAAGTGGTCAGATTGTCCTCCAGCAGTCTAAGCCTATAGCAGCATAACTATAGAAAAACTTAAATAACTTAACCCTATAGAGTGAGACATGACGAAGGTAGAGCAAAGGAGAACCGTCTGTCAAGACTGAGTTCCTCCCCCAACCGGATTAGGTTGTCTTCTCTACCTCTTCCTAACTATAAACTTTATCAAACAGGAAGGTTTTAAGTCTAGAGTTGAAACTAGACAGGGTGTCTGCCTCACGGACTAAAGCTGGAAGTTGGTTCCACAGGAGAGGAGCCTGATAACTGAAAGATCTGCCTCCCATTGTGCTTCTAGAGATTCTAGGAACCACCAGTAAACCTGCAGTCTGAGAGCGAAGTGCTCTGTTAGGGACATAAGGAGTAATCAGATCTCTGATATACAATGGAGCTTTATTAGTGAGGGCTTTATATGTCAAAAGAAGAATCTTAAAATCTATTCTAAGTTTGACAGGGAGCCAATGAAGGGAAGCTAAAATTGGGGAGATATGATC
>JAVLVB010000878.1:90071-102745 GCA_032876305.1 Orestias chungarensis | reverse complement strand
AAACCAAGATGCTGCAAACAACACCAATACTTAAACTAAAACATACAGTTCACTTCAGACCAAACCAAAAAAGAAGCTAGTAGCACATAAGGTACAACATTTACAGAGTGCTACAGCAAAACCAAACTTATGAGCAAAGCACCCAGCAGAGAGACAAGCTGCTCAAACAAAGACACAGCTACATTTTCTTTGAGAATGTGCTGGTTGGAATACAGATGCATCCCAATCAGGATGAGTGGACATTTGAAACAAGAAGTGGAAAGGACCAAGTTTCCAAAGTAGAGCCACAATGCAAAAAGCTGCGTCTGCACCTGAAACAAATCAAATGATAAAAAAAGACAAAGGCCACTAATCATAATAATAAAAGCATTTATATAGATATTGTGAACATTTTATTTCAAATAGAAATTAAAGAATTTTGTGTTTCTTTTTATTGTAAGTATTACAGAGAATGAAAGATAAAACTTGTTTTTATATCTGGTATCTATCCTTTCTGGTTTTGTTTTTGAAACTATGTATTTAAGTTTGTAATTCTTATTCTTGTAACTATTTAGCAAACCAGAAAAAGTAGGTACTAGTTGTCAAAACTGGCAAAGGCCACTTTTCAACAATTCCAATGTGGTAAGTTTTCACTTGCCCCCCGTACTCTGGTTTGTTAATGTCGTAGCATTTGATTTGTTGTTTTGTTTTCTGTAATTAAACAGTTTATGTCATGTGTGTCTTTTTAAGATGCAGCGGTGGTTTTTGTGTTTTTTAAATAGTTGTGTTTTCAATGGGTTGATTTGAAGTGGTCAACAGCTACAGGTACTTGGGTGTGCACCTGAGTAACAACCTCACCTAGAGCAACAACACTTCCACTCTGGTCAAGAAGGCACACCAGCGGCTCTACTTCCTCAGGAGGTTGAGAAGAGCTGGACTCGGGAGCTCAGTCCTCACCTCATTCTACAGATGTGTGGTGGAGAGCGTTTTGTGCTCCAGCATCAACGTGTGGCATGAAAGCTGCTCTGCTGCAGACAGGAAAGCTCTGCAGAGAGTGGTGAAGGCTGCACAGAGGACTGTTGGAGTCAGCCTCCCCAGCACCACAGACATTTACACCTCCAGATGCAGGAAGATGGCCTCCGGCATCATGAAGGACCCCACACACCTAGCACTCTCACTTTTTGTCCCGCTCCCCTCAGCCAGGAGGCCGCGGAGCATAAAGTGCGAAACCACCAGACTGAGAAACAGCTTCTTTCCTGAAGCTGTGAGACTCTCAAACACACGCAAGAACAATTACAAATGAAAAAAAACTTTCTAATTTAACCGGCACTGTTCACTTTAATATCACACTTTAAAATGAAACTTTAAAATGTCACTTTATTAACCATCCATGCTGCTACAGCAAATTTTGCACTCCGAATATTCATTGCTGCTATGTCCGAAGTCCCATATTGTAGATTTTGTTTAGTCAAAATCTTATTCTCTTATATTTCTTTATATTTTATTATATTATTCTTATTTTGTAGCTATTTTAAAATTGCTCTCAGGGTGTAAACTGGACCGTGGGATTAAAATTTCGTCCCACCTCATGTACCACATGTGATGTGATGACATATAAAATTCCTTGATTCCTTGATAGATGTGATTTGGGATTTGAACTACAGGAACGCATTACCAAAAGACAAAAGAGAAACTCTAACATAAAAGAATAACCCAAAACATACAAAGAAAAAAAAAGAAGAAATAGAAAGGTAATGCAAAAAAATTATTTACTTTATCAAAAAACTTTAACGGGGTAAATATGGCAACATTTTTATTACAATAATAATCAATACAGGAATGATCAGAAAACAAAAACACAAACCCCTTCAGATCATGACTAAAAATCTTTTTTGCTCATTTATAAAGAGCCTAAACCACCACCACAACAATATTTAAAAGGCTAAAACAGATTAAGAGCAGGTTTTGTTTAAACTTACAATCATTAAGGAGTAGTTGAAAACACACTTGTCTAATTTATTAGGGAAATAAGGCTGGTGTAATAAAACAAGAATGGTTTATATTTTTGGTTTCTTTTCAAAGACATTTCCATTGCGCTGCTCTTTCCACTTCAGCGTAACATTACTCACACCGGTCTCCTGCAGTCTGTCGTGGAGCTAGGACAAAAATTAGAAGACATTTTAGACAATACATATCTTAAATGATTGACTTCACATTTCATTTTCTTCTTCTCTCAGAGGAAATCAGTTTTGCACTGTAAAAAGTTTTACTTTTAAACTTACCTTTGTCAGGATGATTCCTAGTAGGACAGGGTCATTCAGATCCACTGAGTCTTGGGTTTGAACTCTTAGCTTAAAGATTTGTTTTATTTCTAATAAAAAAAAAAGGTAATAGCTTGAGTATTCATTTCAGCAACATGTTTTACATAGGTTGAAATAACTGGTCCATGCTCAATGACAAACACACATATATATATATATATATATATATATATATATATATATATATATATATATATATATATATATATATATATATATATATATAACAGAACTGGAGAACAAGTGAAATATAAATCTAACATCCCTAATATTTACAAAGCACAGATTTTTATTATCTCCTTTTGTTTTCAAAAGATACTCACCTTTTGTCTGCAATGGCCTTCCTGGGGCCATTGCAGACAGGCTATGGCCCTCATCAGGAAGTACCTGGAGTGGGGCAGGAGGGCCATAGCATACAAAAGGTAATCTTGTTTCACATGCCAAAAACTTCCATCCTCCTGATCTTCCAGAAGATGTAACACCACATATGACTTTCAATGAGCTGATTGGATTTGCAATTAAATCCCAGCTGGTAAAGTTGACGCTGCTCCCATCAGACCAGTAAAAATTTGGATCTCTAAACAGTCCAATCCATGGATCGTAATTTATTAGTATCACGCTCAGTACCTTTTGGTTGTCTGTGTCACTCTTTATGGTGGCAAGGTCTACAAAGTTCTGTCTGCAGTACGTCTGAGCACTAGACCAGTTCATATGGGTATTCACATAAACAAATACAGGATCCCTTTGTGTACCTGTAGTTGAACACAATGGAAGAAAAATGGTAAGCATGACTTTTACATTTTATAATAATGCTTAAAGAAGTATGTGTCAAATTTATTATCCTTAACCTTTGTAACACACAACTTGACGATTAATTGCGCAATCAGCATCATACCACTCCCCATTATACCCGAACATTACTCCGCAGAACTCCACAGAGTGATGAAAACTGGGTTCATTATCTTCTGTTAACCAGTATCTATAATCAGCTCCGCTCCCACTGAATCCATCAGACCATCTCCAGTCGATTTTATTGAACAGTCCAATCCAGACATCCAAACTGTGACCAGCAGATGAAAGTGTGTTGATAATTTCAGTCTTTTCTTCAGAGTTTATGATGGTGGCAAGGTCTTCATAGTTCTCTCTGCAGTAAGTCTGAGCTTCAGTCCAGTTTAACAATTGATTAACAAAGTGGTACTGACGAGGGAGGCAGGTGAAGAGGAAAACACATTCTGTAAGAGAAATTTAAATCTTATTTAAAATCATACAGAGTGGCTTTTTTGAAAAAGCTTGTAATATGGCCTGATGAAAACGTAACATTACTGACCTGAGAGAAACAGGAATCCCAAAAGGAGCTTTTCCATCACGATGCTGATCTAAGGACTGCAGTAGAAAGCTCTGAAAGATTCTCTGGCTTTTTTGCTTGATACAGTGGTATTTATCTTTTGTACACAGAAACCTTTTTAAAATGACTGAAAATAGGTAAATGACATACAAAACGCACAGAAAAAATTTGCAAAGTTTGTAGGCTTCGTAAACAAATATTCCTCCTTAAAAACCAACACAATCATGAATGACAAATCACTTTGGCATCGTGACCCTACAATGCCTTCTTTTATAGTTTTTTATATATAGGGACATCTAGCTTTATTATTGAACCCCTGTTATGTGCATTTTAAAAATAAACATTTATCTTTTTTTTTTTCATATGCAGACTCAGTGTCATCCAGTTTCCCACAAGGAGGCAGAAATCTGCAACTCCAATTCTGCAAGTGCAGGGAGTCTTAGTTAAATGTGTGAGAGTTGTTTTGCCAGTTCAGTTTCTTTCTGTTCACTATTTATGTCTGTTTTCTGTTATTTTTTTGTTTCAGTTTTGTCTGATTTGTTTATCCTTCACTCAACCTGCCATTATACTCGCCTTCTGTGTTGCTTTTTAATTTTTTCTGATGTTTCTCTGTCTGCTACCTTCCACGGCTCCATATGTAACCATGTTGTAGTTGTACTTTGGTTTCATTACACAAACTCCCTTCTGTTACTAAGACACTCCTTTTGCTTGACTGTAAACTGTTTGGGAACCAAAGCAACTACTGCATGTGTGTGTGACTCTAGGATTAGGATCCACTCGTCTTTACTTCTGGCAACACTTTGTTAAATCACTGGTAGGTTCGTCTTTTGTAATTTTGTCATTTGAGATAGGTGAGGTTTTAATTGTAAATATTGTTTTATTGACATTTCATGTGGACTCCCACATATTCATGGTTCAGTATTAGAGAATTGAACTTTTCCTGGATTTTTCAGTGGAACATGACTTTAAATTATTAATGGACTACTTTTGGATTTTTTTGTCATTTTAGTTGTTGATAAGTAGCCAAAAGAAATCCCATTAATTTCCCTTAATGCTCATTGGCTGTATCCATTTGCAGTTTTGACCCCATAAATATCGGGGCTTCGTTGTAAATTTGGGCCAGTCACCTCATCACCACTGCTTTTTTGTGCTTACCCACAGGCACACTGTTGGATCCAGAATATGTTTATGTGACAAAAAAAATAGCTGGCATGGTGCCCAAAGCTTTTGCAGGCAGCACTTCAAAGACCTGGCCACAGTGCGGAACGAAACAGATAAACAGATGGTCAAGAGCTTGGTGCCCACTGGTTCCCTACCATGGATTGGTCTATTTTTGAAATCCACAGTTTAACTGGTCTGACGGGAGTACTTTCCTTTTCAACAACTGGGATAATGCTTTAAATCCAATTTGCTCACTGACGATCATTTTTGGTGTTACATCTGTTAAGAGCTCAGGAAGATTTAAGTTTTTGTCCTGTGAAAGAAAATTACCATTTGTCTGCTACGGTCTCTACTCTGATGAGTGTTTTACTAAGGAGACAGACAAAAAATTATCAATTAAATGTATCATTTATCAATGAAATGTTTAACTGAAGTGGCATTAAGGGAATCTTCTTTACTTAAAAGCAACAAAGGAGCATATAGTGAAGCTGATACTGAAGACGGAAAAGTCTGTGGATCTGAAGGAGCCCTGTCTGAAAGAAAACATCAAGAGAAAGGTAGAGTATGGCCTGACATTTGAATGGTTGGAGTTGCTGTCTAATCATGTTTTAAATCTAAGTTTAACTTTTAAAACAAAACACTAAATGTCTCTGAAAAAGAAAAGAAAAAAGGTTTCATATGTTTGTCGTTCAGCTCCAGGAGAAACTGGAGGAGGATGGAGTGGCTGGAGTCATCCTTGAGTGGAGGGAGCACCCTAATGGAGACGTTTCCATTAAGGAGAGGGAACCAAAGAAGAATAACCTTTAAAATATTCAATGATTTTTCCCATATCTATACATTAAGTCTTAGATTGTAATTTATTACATTATATTATATGTCCTTCATTACAAAACAAATATTTCCTACTATTCTAATTGGGGCCATTTAAACACTTTCAACGTTGATAAACAGGTTTCAAATTGATGTAAAAACACTGTACATATTATTGATTGTGATTCTTCTAGTTATTGACTCCCAGTCTGCTTTACAGTTAAAAAGACTGTGACTCCATTTGGATCATCAGCACCCACCCCTCTTTGCAGATGAGCACAAGTATGTTGGTGTATTGCATGTAGGCAATGCACCAATGAAGAGAAATCTGCAGTTTTCCAATACAAAATTACCGTAGAAAACAAATAACATACTTGCTTTTCCAAAATAAATTTACTATATCATAAATAGTTGACCAGTTAATTATTTAAAGAACTTCAAAATATTAGCCTAATATCATATTTATATCTAAACGTAAACTAAGCTTCTCTCCAGAATAGGCAATGTTCGGAAAAAGCGTTTAATTTTATCTTAAAAGCTTGTGTAGATATTCTACTGAGTAGTTATTTATTCTTACAGTCACAGTTTTGTCTTTTTCTTTGCGTGTTGAGGCTTATATAGATTGTCCTGTTTATCCTCCCTTTTAGACTGTAGCAAAAACTACATCTTCGAGTGGAACACGATTGCTAAGCTGAGCACACAATGGTTGGAATAGAGTTTGAGTTTCTCTGCAGGTTTTAAATTGCTACTATATATGCACATAGATTACAGTATGTTAGAGAGTGTTTCACATTTAAACCTTCACAAAAGGCTTATTTTCACCCACGACTCACAGTCCTGGTTTAAGTGGGCCAAGGCCTTTTGATTTCACATCAGGCTTTTTCTTCTGATAGGACAGTAATTTATTCCAATCGACTCAGAATCAATGGTTTAGGCAGACTGATATATGTACTAGACTGCATCAACATAACTGGCTTTCTTAAAGCATTATGACCATTTTGGGACTGAGTTGATGAGTAGATGGGTGGATATAATGTGTGAGTAATTTATTTAAAGACAACATATGCGAAATGCAAAAGTGATGGAAACAAGTAGTTCTTTAACCTGCTTGTTCCTGTTTCCATGAAACTGTTGTTTGAACTGAAGAAAAATGTGATATTTATTAGCTATTGTCTTTTTTCTTCTCTTAGCTTGCTTAATATATGTTTTTTTATGAATAATAGCAGTTTCTTTTATGCAGTGTGGAGATTTGTAACAAAATCAACACATATGTGGTGGTAAAGAAAACAGATCTCAAAGATTTAATACCATCGAGTGATCTTTTTTGTTTGTTTGTTTATTTATAAACTGAAGACATTCAAAAATAAAACCAAACTGGTACAAACATCTCTGTAGTTCCCTTCATTTCTGAATTATACGGTGTGGTTAGATATCAACAATGGTCTGATATAAACAGGTTTTTAAGGGGTTTAAGATTTGAACACATTCCAAAGTTGCTACAAGATTTTTCCCACTACTTAAAATGCTTTCATGTCAGACCTGTTGGGTCTCTTAGGAATAGACAAGAGTTTGTTTTAATTTATTATTGTTATTGTTATTATTATTGTTATTATTATTATTGTAATATTCTGTGATGGGTGCAGATTGCTTCCATTAGATTGGAAAAAAACAACAACAAAAACTATCACCATGACAAAGAGAGGACGAGACACCTCTATGTTGTAACTTGCAGACATATGTTCAATTAAAAAAATAATACATTTACTTTAGTCTAAGAATATATATATATATTTACTTCATTTAAAATGTACGTTTTTTTTTTTTTTATTCAACAAAGACGCTACTCTCTAATTAGAAACACAGACATCTCCTCAAATTAAATAGGAATTCTGAAGGCTTACCAGTCTTCAAAAATTCAAAAACTTTATGTGTCAGGTTTTATGGTATCTCATGGCAAAGAAGCTGCCTAAAAGGTTTGTAATGATATTCACCTTTCCTTAGATCTGGGGTGCCCACACTTTTCCAGCTTGAGAGGTACTTTAAACATGACCAATCCTAAGAGATCTAAATCAACACCTATTTATTTTAAATTACTTTAATTATTATTAATAAATTATAATATTACTAAATTAAATCATTTTCATTGTATATCTTGTGCTTTATGGAGGAAATATATTTTAATAAAATTTAGATTCCTGGACTGGCACCACTTGTTAAAATAGCCCTTAGCAGCAGGTTTAAGCAGGAGGCTTAACGCAGAGATAAGGTGCAGACCCACAGGGTGTTTATTTACCGACATGGAACATACAGTTTACAGGAGCCACAGGCGCTGGAAGACGTCCTGCTTCGCGCAGTCATATATCCCAGCATGCACCGCATGCTTCTTCTTCTACTGGGTAAAATGAAGTCGGCGGCTGCTTACCGTAGTTGCGAGACCTGTTGTGGCTCAATATTGGTCCATATATAAGGCACACCGGATTATAAGGTGTACCGTCGGCTTTTGAGAAAATTGAAGATTTTTAGGTGCGCCTTATAGTGCAGAAAATACGGTACTCAAAAATAACTAAAATTACATATGAAAAACTTATAATGGGTACATTTTATAACTTGGCAGTTGGGTAGATAAAATAACCCGCAGTTTTAATTGTGTAGATTTCACAGTGGCGCAGTGGGTAGCACTGTTGGCATGCAGCAAGACAGCTCTGGGTTCAATTCAACATTGGGTCTTTCTGCAAGGAGTTTGCATGTTCTCCCTGTGCACACGTGGGATCTCTCCGGGTACTCTAGCTTCCTCCCACAGTCCAAAAACATGACTGTTAGGCTGATTGGGCACTCTAGTTTGTATGAGTGGTTGTTTGTCCTTTATGTCTCCGTGTTGCCCTGCGATGGACTGGCGACCTCTCCAGGGTGTACCCCTGCTTTGCGCCCGTTGTAAGCTGGAGATAGGCGCCAGCAGACCCACCCGACCCCAATAGGGACAAGGGTGTACAGAAAATGGATGGTTAGATTTGAGGGGGTCTGGTGCTACCCCCCTTGTAGCTCAGCCTCTGCTGAGAGATACTCTGAGACTCACTAGGCGACAGGGTAGTTTGCTATGGCGGGCGGCTAACGTAGGGTGCACATGAATGCTTAAATGCGCATTAGTTAGTTGTTCGGTATGCGAATCAAAAGACAAATGGAAGGATTGATGCGGCCATCTACTTTCTTTAATGCCTTTAATACCTGTAGTATTCTCATTATAGACATATTGGGCTTTATATAGATTAATTACACACATACCAATTTCTTTAAGCCTTAAATTATGACAATTTTTTATTAAATCATAATTTGTTAGGTTTGTTAAGCGTTAAACTTTCGATCTTTGCATAACCTTAATAATGGCAAACTACTTTATTTGTGTATAAGGTCATTGTCCTTTTCAAATATTCCCACTTTGGGGATAGTTTTTTACATATGACTTATGTATATTAGAGGAAACGCATAATATTATATATACCTTGGTTCAAGTTTTTTTTTTTATACTGAGGTATTTTTGAAAGAGACACAAACAAATATGACATCCATTGAATCCAACAATCTACATTAGCAGGAATACGCTCCTTAAATCAACTCTAAAATCCGTCCTTTGATGAAACCGCTCTGTGTCTTATAAGGACGCCTGTGTCCAGGGACGGCTTGTACGAGACATTTGCTTAGAAAACATCAAGAGCTTAAAGTAAGCAAACCATAGTGACGACTTGAGTGCTGACATTTACCTGTGGGTAGCCAAATGGCAACACACTTTCCATGAAACGGTCGTTAAGTAAAAAAATACTTAGCAGAATCAGAAAGCGTAAGTAAAATTGAGCCTTTAAGGTTTTAGTTTGTTCAGCTTTACAGAAACAACAACGATAGACTTGGCCACTAAAACCCATGAAGTTTTATTCATTTATGTATAAAACACTCCAAAAATATCTGATTTTAATGTGTTATTAACAACATTAGAGCAGGAACATGAATAAAAACAACAATAAACCAACACAATAGGAGTAAAAGTTTAAAAAAACAATTCAAGTGGAGTTTAAAGATAGTAACAAAAAGAAAGCTTTAATAGAAGTCATGAAGAGATATGTAACAGTAAACCATTCCAACTTTTTTATTTGGTCCCCAGTGCCTCGGTAGATCCACAGGTTTATTCTCGTAGGTCTGAGACGCTCGCTGCTGCAGGAGGTGGCTGAAAGGTTGATGCATTTACCTGTTGCTCATCAAGCTTGTCACATTGCTGCTGGTACACTAGAATTTCCCCATTGATGGGAACTTTTTTTACATTCTGTTCTGCACTTTTTGGACATTTTAGGGTAGTTTTTATCCATTATGTTATGATTAAGCAGGTTAGCAGATTCTCTGTCGATACCTGACTTCCTTACACATTTTTATTTATTTTTAAGCATTTATGAACGCAGCAGCAAAATTTCTAGTTTGTCACAAAATGCTAAACAAAATGTTCTGTCCCCATATTTTTCTTACGGTTTTGTTTCTCGAATTATCAGTCAAACCAGTGTTAAGAATAGTTATAAAAAAAGTAAACTTGTTAAATCATGAAATAACTGATTTCATCAGACACACCCTGACCTGACCTACAGGGTCAATTAATCCTGTCAAACAAAACTGTCATAAAAGGAGCAACAAGAGCCTAGAAATCAACAATGATAACTACCTACCAGTCTGGAAAGTGCTGAGAGACCTTGGTAAAACTATTCTTGATGAAGAAACTAATGTGACAGAAGAAGAACTAACAGTAAAATGAGACAGAGATCTGTGTGTAAATGTGATGAAGCAAAGTTGAATATACTTGTTGCCTTAAGTAATGAATCAATTTTTGAATTAGAGCAGTGGACTATGTTGAGTACAGGAGCCCCTTTTGGAATGGAATGAGATTTAAGTTATATGTACTAATGATGGAGTTAAGTTAACTGAAGATACTTCATATCTATTATTATTTATTTAACTCGGAGAAGTTCGTAAACCTTACTCTATTACCACTGAACCAAATTACATATTCCAATAATCAAACGAAACTTTTATAATTCTTGGAATTGAACAAATTTCCATAAAAATAGACCTTTTGAAATATTTATTTAAAGTGACTCATTTATTAAAGATTTTAATACGCAATTTAAATTTAAAAACATTAATATGTGCATCTTATTAATAAATGTCCTGCTAACACCCGCAAGCCAGATAATTAAAAAATAAATTAATCCTCAGATTTCTTCAGTGAAGGAAGAAGATTTTCATTTGTTTCTCAACCCACAAAGTTTTTATCTGAACATTTTGAGAAAGGTGATAGGTCACCATGGCTAAACAGAAAATGTGATTGTTTGCATATTTATAGATTGGTATGATTTGCTTGGCTTCTTCATTCATGAACGTTTTACAGCTTGAATGTCTGATTTGGTTTTAGGGCAACATGAGAGAAATTAGAAAGAACAATCTGATCTTAACTAGTAAGTGGTTGGCCCTTAAAAGGGCCTTTGTTGTCATTTATCCAGTAGGGGGCGCCGTTTAGCCTCCAAAGCCGTAGAGAGTGCGGCCCTGCCTCTTGAGAGCGTAGACCACGTCCATGGCGGTGACGGTCTTCCTCTTGGCGTGCTCGGTGTAGGTGACGGCGTCCCGGATCACGTTCTCCAGGAAGACCTTGAGCACACCGCGGGTCTCCTCGTAGATGAGGCCAGAGATGCGCTTGACTCCCCCGCGGCGAGCCAGACGGCGGATAGCGGGCTTGGTGATTCCCTGGATGTTATCACGGAGGACTTTACGGTGGCGCTTAGCGCCTCCTTTACCGAGGCCTTTACCTCCCTTTCCTCTGCCGCTCATTTTCTCTGCTGCTTCTGTGGAAACACAAAGATGAATGTAAGCAGAGCTGCTGAGTCTCAGCTTTTATATGTGAGCTGCGGACGTGAGAGGAGACGAGCTCAGTAGCTCCTCCCACAAAGTTGAGACTTAGAGGAGACAATTCATTTATCTGCAGCTGTTTAAAATAATTCAATAAATAATAATTTAATAAGTAAATATACATGATTTAGCCTTGAAGATATGGTTTTGTTTTTAAATATAATAAATAGGAATAGATAAATGTATTTGAATTGTATCATTACTCTGATACATTATGAGGCTAGGATTGGCTTCTTCTTACTCATTTTTAAATTGGATAAGATCATAATTTTTCATATTTGCCTATAATTTTTATTTTTATTTTGTTCTAAATTTATTCATATACAGTATGTATTGGTTCCTTTCGATGCATAAAATGAGCTGAGTCCTACCTGACCCTTATGTTATATGTTTGTACAAGTTATAGACAAAACTAATTAATAGCTAAACCTTTTTTTTATTAGTCAATAATACATTCAACTAAATAGTTGTGTAAACAGTCAAGCAAGATCCTTTTGTTTGCTTCTTTCCAAACCATAATGTACAGGCAGACATTTGTTTAGATCAATAAATCATGGTAATAATTATAATCCACTTACACAATTTTTGGCTTTATGGTTTTATATAATAAAATGAATAAGTGTTTAATTAATGTTTGAGCATAAATGTTCATGTAATTCTCTATAAATGGCACAGCATCTAAAATTGGAGCAGAGATGAGGCTCAAAGGCCTTTTTAGAGCAATTGCAGTAAAACAACATCTGCATGTTAAACAAATGAACAATTTTCCTGGTTATAGAAAACATGAAACATGCTGAAAAGTTGAAATATAATGTTAATTATATAATATATGCACCATAAATGTGCTAGTTTACACTAAAGCAGAAGTCATAGCTCTGTAGGTGAAGTGTTTGGCTCTTAAAAGAGCCTTTGTGTTTCTTTCCAACAGTCAGAGGTGAGTTCACTTCTTGGCGGGCTTCTCGGTCTTCTTGGGCAGCAGCACCGCCTGGATGTTGGGCAGCACTCCACCCTGAGCGATGGTGACTCCTCCCAGCAGCTTGTTGAGCTCCTCGTCGTTGCGGACAGCCAGCTGCAGGTGACGGGGGATGATGCGGGTCTTCTTGTTGTCGCGGGCGGCGTTTCCA
>JAVLVB010000878.1:79500-89971 GCA_032876305.1 Orestias chungarensis | reverse complement strand
CTTTGTTTGAGCAGCTTGTCTCTCTGCTGGGTGCTTTGCTCATAAGTTTGGTTTTGCTGTAGCACTCTGTAAATGTTGTACCTTATGTGCTACTAGCTTCTTTTTTGGTTTGGTCTGAAGTGAACTGTATGTTTTAGTTTAAGTATTGGTGTTGTTTGCAGCATCTTGGTTTGTGTAGCGTTAGGTGACTTAAAGTTGGATTTAAGTTTTGGGCGACAATCCTGATATTTGTTTTTAGAATTCAATGTTTGGACTTTTGATTGCGAATTTTTACTCTTGTTCAAAGAGTAAAACTGAGCAATAAATCATTGAATTTTTAAACCTTTGAATACTTCCCCTGTCTTCTACTGGATAAGGCTTGGTACATTTATGTTAATCGCATCAATATTATTAAATAATAAATATAAACCTTTAATATTAGTAGATTAACTCTACTTAGTCTCATAAATTTATCTACCCGACAGATACAAAGAAAGACCATTTTCAACTAACAACGGACCGCTGACCCCCTCTGATGGATATCCCAAAAAATTAACAAAGTGGGTGCATAGCAATACAAAGTGACAGATATAGTATAAACTGTGTCAAGTATGTGTCAACTATAATTGAAGTCTCAGCACAGATGTCTCAGACAATTACAGAAGAATTAAGGCACATTTCTATATTAGGTAAAAGTAATGCAGTCAGTGATGATTATCTCCTGGTTTGTGTAGATATTTTTACTGAGATGCTACTTCAGTTATTCTGCAGACACTAAGAATGAACCTGACCTATTAGTCATCCAGATTCTGGAGGAAGTGAGCTGTTTAAAATTTTAAACATTCATAAGGAATTTCAGAAAAAGATGTTAATAAAAATATATGATTATTAGGGAAAAAGGTGGTAGATGTTTAGAACTCAACTTTTTAAGACATGTCTTATGGCCTCCTAATTATATCTTATATTATTAAACATATATGTGAAAACAAATGAGCCTTTAGTTATACCACACATTTATAATCAGGAAGACTGAAGAAAACAAGGCTGATCTAGTAATTATCTAAGTGAAAGTATATTTGACACTTCAAAAACTAAAAAGGACATACATATTAAACGAACAATACAAGTGCATTGTAGTATGTTGATTCGTTACTATAAACCCAGATTCTATTAGTATAAGTGCAGCTCTTTAACGCTATCGCTAGTGGGTTTATCCCATCACGTGCAGCATAGCACTTAAATCTTTACTCCACTCCCACAAGCTGTGCGGCCAGTATAAGTTATGGTGAGATTGTCTTAGTAGATGTCAGCGCCAACAGACGGGCTGTTTTTAGAGACATAAACTTACTGTAAGTAGAGCCCAATCGAGAGAATCAAATGGTGCTTCAATGCAGAAGCAGCACTAAGTCCCACTACGGCACTTGATTTCATGACGCAGGTCTGTGTCGACATACTCCTTTTAAAAAAACTTCATTATTGGGTGGTTTGGGACTGTTATGTCACCAACAGCACTTTTCATGACATGAAGAAACAGCATCAGAATAAGCTTTAATGGTGCTGAATGGTAAATTTCTGTCTACCAGCTGCTGAAAAAAATACAACATGCAGCCTAATGGGCATTAAATTGGATCCACGCCTTTTTCCAGCACCGAAGAAGTCTCCACCTTGATGTGTATGCTGCTCTAGTAGAGGGGGCTCATGTGCCCCGGACCGTCAGCATCACATCCTCCAGGAGGCAGGGTTTCGCCCAATCAAGGGTCAAACTGAGAGACGCTGACCTATTTCAGATTACTCAAGATCACTCCACCCTCCTGGAGAAGCAAATCCTCCCTCCACGGTAACAGCTGTTCAACAGCTCCAGAGGCTGGCCTGACATCAGTTGGTGCTGGCTTGGGAACCATTGCACACTTCTACACTCAGGGGCTACAAGGATCAATTCAAGCTGTTCCTCCTGAACTCGATTGAGGACCTGCAGGATCAATGGAACTAGAGGAAAAGCCTAAAGTAACATTTTCGGCCACTGCATTTAATGTTGGATTATCCAGTGGAATTCCACAGTGGAGAATATTCAGTTTGCAGTTAATATTCTCTTGTTTGGAGAAAAGATTTGCGGCTGCCTTTCCTGAATCTGTGCCAGATCTCAAAGATCAGCTCAGGGTTAAGACTCAAGTACCTGTGACGAGGACCGCTCCTTGAAATGATGTCTGCTCCTCTCTTGAGCACACTTGGGATGTCCACAGCTCTGATGGAGAGGGACACGCCTTTTCTGGAGTACAGGATCTACATGCAAGCAAAACAGAGCTGTCACCTGGCTACGATGCAGGGCAAGGTGCTGACAGAGCGTTTGCTACGTTGATAGTTGACTCTCAGTGATTAAATCTAAATTCACCCCCAGATAAACGATCATCTGGGATGGGAGAACAAAGTTTTGTTTTTGTTTTCTCTCAGCTTATGGAAAACCCCACATTTAAAAGGTGCTCTTGTCTTCACTGCTGCAGCCTCTCTAAACACAGCCAGTAACAGCAGGCCATAAAGATAAAGAGGGTTATCGTGTGCTCGCCACGTGTAATGACTGCAGCGCCGTTTCTGGCCATTTGGAGAACGTGCGCAAGGCCATAGACTAACTGAACAGAAGGTGGTATTTACTCCTAGTGGATCCCTACTCTTTTCTTTGAAACCAGAAATTAGCCGGAATAAAAGCCTGTGTTCTCCTCTCCGCAGAGAACCCTAGATATTACATTGTTTAACAGTTCCAGCAATCCCTGTGAATGGAAGTGGATGTTGAAGGACCTGCAGTGTGTAATTCTGTCGGCTTATACCAGAGGAGTGAATGCTGCAAGTCAATGACTCGATGCAATCTGCTGGGGTTCCTTAGATTGTTCAAATTGATTTGTTATGATGTATCTTTGATTTTAAATGATTTTCTGTGAAGTGCCTTGAGACGACACCTGTTGTAAACTGTCTCATTGATTTCCTCTCATTGTAACCCAAAGCCAAAAGAAAGAGTAGAACAAAATTTTTTTAACAAGGCTTGTTTTTTTCTTTTTTAACAAAAGTCATCACTGGTTGGAGAGGAGGAGAAGAAGAGCTCCTGATTCCAAGGAGAGGTGGATCTTAAGCTCTTCCCTTCCACTGGTCAAAGGAGTCTCCAGTTCTAATCAGTAATCAGCAATTGCCCAGAGCACTGAAACATGAATATTAACAGAACAGCAATATATGTGGAACAACATATTCATTGCCTTATCTCATTTAATGTAAATGTGTGTTTAAATTGGCTTTCCAAAATGTGGACATCCAGATTCTGACGGAATGCTCTACCCATTCTAAACAAGCTCACTTGCTTTTACACAATAACTAGGTTTTGCAGTTTGTCATATTTCAAGAGCTGTTATGTAGATGTTAAATTGGTAATACTTTTATAATACATTTAAGTAGAAATAAAGATTACATCATCCTCCCTCTCTAGTGCAAGTAAATAATCTCATTGAATTATTGCAACAGATTCTAGTTTGCATAATGTCATTTAAGAAGATAGTTATTTAACTAATGCTTAATAAATTAGCTTTGTCTATAAATTATACAAGCATATAAATTAAGAGTCAGACAGGACTCAGCTCTTTTTTATGCATCTAAAGGAACAAACCTATAGTTTCAGATGTTTAATTACGTCACGTTATGTGTATTATGAATAGATTAAGAAAAGAAAAAAAATCACAATAATAACCAAATATGAAAAATTTATGATCTTATCCAATTTAAAAATGGGTAAGAAGAAGCCAATCCTACCCTCATAATTTATCAGAGTGGTGATACAATTCAAATACATTTTTCTATTCCTATGATTATATTTACATTATTCAGAAGGTAAATTATGGAAAATAGTTGAATAAAAACAAAACCATATCTTCAAGGCTGAATCATGTATATTTACTTATTAAATTATTATTTATTGAATTCTTTTAAATAGTTGCAGATAAATGAATTGTCTCCTTTAAGTCTCAACTTTATGGGAGGAGCTACAGAGACTTAATGTTTGTTAATGTGTAAAAACTGGAAGTATAAATGGATGGAATAACAAGCTGTAGTTAGGAAAGTGAAAAGAAAATATTTAGAAATAAACTTCAGTTTTGACATGCTTTTAAAGTGGCTTTGAATATAGTTCTGTTAAAAATATTAAAAACTGCAGTCAGGATTTTAAAAATTATGTTTTTTTTACAATTTTGGTGCTTAAAATGTAGAAAAACAATTTATTTTGATGCACTAAAACAAACAAAAAAAACACAGAGAACGAATCGATATTCTTTAAAACACACATGGTCCAATACTAAACACTGACTCACAAAAATATATCAACCTCAGTTCAATTAAATTTAGAAGTTTTTATAAAATAACTTGCTTGGTTAGTTTTAGCTGTCTTCTCCATATCTGCACGGCCCCACCAGAGAGCGCCCAGGAGCTTTGCTGCTGTGGATGGTGCGGGGGGCATCTCAGACGAGGAGATGTTAAGACAAAACTTTTAGTACGTCTATATTTTAATGTAGAAGCATCAAGCCTGTTAGTTGTAGAAAAAAATCTTCCGAAGGACTAAGACATTTTTATTCTTTATAATTCATCATTGTATTCATCTTTTATAAATATGTGTATTCTTTAGAATCAAGACTAAGTTTTATAACCCCAACTTTATTCTATTTTAAACATAAACAAAATAGGGTCAAGCTTGATCCTTGAGAATTGTTTAGAGATACTTCTCACCTATTCTAATTTTTCATCTCACCCATCCCTTTCATTGCCTAATATCAGCAGCCAAGTCTATAAGTTAACCCTGCTCACCTTAGACTGATCTCACTTCAGACAAGGAACTTTAACTTAAAGTTTCCACAAAGACTCCTTTAGTAGGAGATGGACAATGTTCAAAGTGCACATGATTCAGGTTTAACCCAGAGCAGATTTATTGATTGCTTGAGAAAGTGTTTCTTAATCATTTGTAATACTGATTAGCAGTAAATATAGTTAGGACGATGGAGTGAAAGGTAAAAGAGAACAATGTCTGATTTATATATTTATGAAAACTTGGTCCAGTCTAAAGGCACTCTTTATTTTGTTCAAATAGTTGTAAATCTTGCTGGTAGGGAAGCTAAGACATCAGCTCTAACAGGGGAAGTGATTTGTGTTTCCTTATTAAAGGTTTCACTTGATCTATGAACCTGTGGTGTTCACGGACGTTGGTTTACAATAACTAGAGTTGTGATTTCTTGAATGAACGCAGATTTCCGATCTGTGCTGTTGAAATAGTCCAACATACTGACAGATTTCAATATCTTATTTTTAACAAGCCTGCACGTCTTTTTTGTGGCATACTAAAAGCCGAAAAAAACAGAATCTGTGTTCTTTCTCTAAAAATTAAGGTAGTATTTGTTCTTCGACCAGTTAGCCTGGCTCGCCTGGCTTGTGTCTGCTGGCGTCAACAGGAAGCAGAGATGCAGAGAGTTTAGATATTCTTGCCTCCACTTTGGTTGCTTGATCTTAAAAAATGCAAACAGGGCGAAAAAAAAACAACAGCCTGACAAACACCCACAGTTACATGAAAGCATGTAATTATCCGTGTGGTGACAAAGAGCTAAACATTGACATAAAGTTACATTGCAAAAAACATTATTATAAAGATAAAGGTAAGGTATTTGCCATTGCCCCCAATCTGCTGTCAGAAACTCAACAAAGGGTTTCGGAAAATGAATTATAACATTTGTGATGCTCTATAGTAACTCTCTATACCTAAAGCTTTACTATCTAAGGAAAAAGAATAAGATTAGTTAGAGTGATATTAGACTTGATTTGTGAGAAACGTTTCTAAACTTCAGATTGGTGTAACTGCTTGAGTCTTCATCTAGATCGAACTGTAACAACGAACAACTCTTCTTGTAGCCAATCAAAACAGTTGTTTATCTGAGGAGTTCAGTGTGAATGCTTGAGTTGAGATGCTTTCAGGGTTACTTCTTTAAGATGGCACTTTAAGAGGTTCTTCTCTGTCTCTTGTGTATTTTTGTATGGAATAAGGGTGAGTTGTGTTTTTGGAGCATTTTATTCATATTTCTGTATTAAAATGTGAGCATTTTTTTTACTTTGTAAGATATATAATTTGGCTCAAAGCATAATCAATTATCTTTCTTATGTCTTTTCAGCTGACAAGATTAATTTGAAAAACACATACGTGAATCAAGAGAGAGACTTCATATCTGTTAATGTTGGCGACAGTGTGACTCTGCAATGTTCTTATTTCCGTGATGTAGAGAGGTATTACTGGTTTATGTAGTCTCTGGGTCAGAAGCCGAAGCTAATCTCTATCATTTACACATTTGACGATGGCACATTTTACAATGAGTTTAGGAACAACCCACGATTCACTCTTAAAGACGAATTTAGAAAGAGCCAGTTAAGAATCTCTGATTTAAAACTTTCAGACACAGGAACTTACTTCTGTGGAAGTGGTATTTTATATCTGTTTGCATTTGGTGAGGGTGTTATGGATAGTGTGAAGGATTCAGTTCTGGAGAACAAAGCTTTTGTCCACCAGCCAGACTCTGAATCAGCCCAGCTAGGAGGCACAGTGACTCTGGCCTGTACGGTACAAACTGGGAGCTGTAGTGAGGAACACAGAGTTTTCTGGTTCAGAAGTTTTCTAGAATCTGATCAGGAACTATTTTACATCCACGGAGGAAATGATGGTCAATGTGTAAGAAATCCTGACACGGAGACTCACACATGTGGGTACAACCTGACAATGAGGAACCTGAATAAGTCTCATGTTGGGACTTATAACTGTGCTGTTGCTTCATGCGGACGCATTATGTTTGGAAACGGAACCAAGGTGGATTTGGAACGTGAGTTTTGCTAAACATACGCTGATGTTCTCCTTTTTTAAATAGAAGAAAAATTATATATATTTTTTTATTTCTGATGTCTGCATCTGCAGCTGAGGCAATCTCCCTGGTGTTGGTGTGTTTCCTGACTGCTGCTTTGACTTACATCACCCTCCTGAGGGTTTTACTGATTTTTATAGTGGACAAAATTAACAAGAAAGGCAGCAATCATACTTCAGGTAAGTCCTTTTTTTTTGCAAAAAATTGTTTTTTTATTTGTTATTTTTACTAACGCAGGCTTTCTACCTTCAATAGAGTTTAAACAAAGACTTTCAGCACATCAGGCAAGTAACAAAGAGGTTGGTATCAACTGATAAAGTCCCTTATGCAGGAACAAGTAACGTTGTAGGTTTATTGAAATGTCAAGTAAACACATCCAGACAACACAATCTTTCCAAAATTATTATTATTATTTTTTATTATACATTGTCCAAACATATAGCCCAAAGGAGAGAAAGACTAAGGATGTCCAAAAAGGGGTGTACATTCATTTTAAACAATGACATTACAACACAGTTTCTGTTCATTTTTTACTTGAGGAAAATCAAATAACTGATATTATATTTATCTGCTATATCCTGTTACCAGGGCTACCAAGATGCAAGCTGGCTCCATAATCCTGCTTTTAAAGCCAAACAGTTTAACGTGCCAGGAAGACAGAGAAAAAACACGGAAACTGAGTGTGTTTACTTCTGTATAAAGCAGTAGATTAGACAGTTTGTTTGTCCATTGCCAGCTGCTCACAGACATGTCTTTTAGATCTTCTTTACTGCTTACTTTTTATTTTATTTGAAATCTCAAAAACTCATGCTTTCAAATGTATCAAAGTATTATAAATAATGCATAAGCTTTTCATAAGTTACTATACCTAATAATGCATCAAAGTCTTCCATTGTGTAGATCAAGCAAGTTAAACCGTGTGCAACGTCCTGTCTATCCATTTCTTTATTGGTAATAATCTCTGTTTTCTGACAGGCTAAACTAAACTTAAATCCATACTAGGTTTTGAAGTTTGTGGTATAGTGCATTCCTAACATAGGAATATTAACGGGTTTGGTTGTTTTAGTTTTTCGTTAAACGCTTGAAATAGCATAATTCATTTCTCTGACACATGTGACCTTTACATCAATGTAAAATCATTTTCAATCAGGTCATACGATTTGCTTTTTAGGAAGACCAGCTGACACTTGAAAAATTACAGCAAAAAAGAGTGGTTTCCGAAATATGACAGTTTATTTATCTTGACCCCAAACAAACCCATGTTTTTTTTTAGTGCTCGTTATATGCTGGTTTGTCCCATTAAAACATTTGTGCTGCTTTTGCCACCAAGATATTATGACTAATTTCAGCCGATGACTTCACCATCACCCAGCTTACAATAAAAAAAAACAAAGGCGTCCAGTTTTCTAGTGATCTGTTTGTATGTCTTTCATTTATGAAATATAATTTACAATCAGGCCATCACTGATGACATAACTTGATGACATGTGTGGTCTGGCTTCTTATGTTATTTTGCACATTATTTCTTAATACATTATTTGGTCTCATTTTAAGGAAATGTGCTTTAGATGGCATTGCCAACTAAGTCAACAATGCATTTAGTTTTCATCACAGTACTTGGATATTTTACTCCCACAAATAGGGAAAAAAAACCACCAGCTGCAGTCAACACATACCTTACATGGTTTGCGACCTGCTGACCACTATGATGTCATGTTCATAACTTGTATGACTACTATACCCGTTATTACTTGAAAATGTTTTTTGAAACAACTGCGCTGTTGTCACATCATTGACTGATATTTTCAGCAGATTCCGAAGCAAATAGATGAAACTAAAAAAAGAGCTATGGCTGATGGGCTTGTGTATGCTGGACAAAACCGGAAGTGTCTGGCATATAGCTGTTACCCACCCATTTACTTTTTTTTTTTTTTTAATTGTAAATTATTCAAATTTAAATTTCTAATACTCTCGCACTGCAGTCAGTTCATTGTGCTGGGGTTCATTACATGGGTGGAGCTAATCCCTATAACGTCTGAGAACTTTATATTTCAAAGTTGCCTAATGCTCAATGCCCTTTTTAAAAATTCTTCCATTTAATGTCAGAAATTAAAAATGCATTTCACATTTGATTAAGACAAAAGTAAATCAGTTAAATGAAGTCTGAGCCAATAAACTACATGCCATGCACTTACATTTTTTTGGGTTGGTATCAGCTTCACACAACTAGGAAGCTTGCTATTAGTATTGCAGTGAAACTTAATGCGACTGAAGCTGCTGTACTTTGACACCGTCTGATAACTAATGGATTTGACACCTTCATGTAAAAATGTATTGGTTGAAACAAATCCATGTCATTAGGACAATGCATAACATGCTTGACGTCAAAAGCCCCATTTTAGGGTGGCAGGAGCCTAGTAATGTCCCCGAAGTAGAACATCAAAGTTGTGTGATGTCAAATTTTATCAAGAAATGTAACCACATGTTTTTAACCTAGTTGTTGAGATGGGTACAAACTGTTATAAGGATGATAAGAAACATCCTGTGGTAAGATGGCTTTTTTGTAATAAAAAAACACCTATAGTGTAGAAAATATTGACTTCTTGAACCAACGAATGGACACATTGGCCCACTTCTCTGACCTCAAAGTATGTGATTGTGACACTTCAAAGGTTCAAGGGTGCAGTTTTATCTGAAATCATGTCACACAACTTAGACACAACATAATGCCTGCTCCACTTTGATTTTTTCCCAAGATAATTCATAGAAAAACATTGTTTGTGCAGTATGAGATGTATTATTGTAAATGTAATCAACATTGATATTATATTATATTTCCCATCCATCCATTATCTAATAGGGTTCAGGGCAACATAGAGAGACATACAGGACAAACAACTACTTATACGCACACTCACACCTTAGGACAATTTAGAGAGCCCAATCAGCCATGTTGTTTGACTGTGGGAGGAAGCCTGAGTACCCGTGCAGAAAGACCCAAGGTGGAGTTGAAACCTGACTCGGATATGCCTGCTGATCTGCATCTATCTGAATAAAACATTTTTAAAAAGCTGTCGGTGGCAGAGGCCACTCAGGCCAGCAGCCTGATTCATTAATTAAACCCCACCCCAAAAGCCGTATTAACCACACAGGTGTGGAGGAAGGGCTGTGTGACGTGTGTCTGGTGCTCAAAAGTACTAAACCATTTTTAAAGTAGCGCAACAACATTCACCAAGTGACATATGAACACCATCAGACTCTAGCATTTGACATAAGTGGCTCTCAGCTGTAATAATGGCTTGCTTGGCGCTATAAAGTTATTCTATTAGATGATTGTGTTGTTGAATTTTTGTGTCTGCTGCTGACTTGTTATGTATTGTTGAAGTCCTCCTTGACTTCCCCAGGTTGGTTGATCTCAGGACAGCGTATTCAGGTTCTCACAATGTTCAAATAAAAGATATAAACTCACAATCGCTCAGTTCACAAAAACCTTTTGCGAGAGATAAGTTTCCATTCTGCAGAATGGGAGAGTCGAGAGGCCGTTCTAGTGCAATGGCTCACTCGGGTCTGAACTC
>JAVLVB010000878.1:58480-79400 GCA_032876305.1 Orestias chungarensis | reverse complement strand
ATATATATATATATATAACAGAATTGGAGAACAAGTGAAATGTAAATCTAACATCCCTAATATTTACAAAGTTCAGATTTTTATTATCTCCTTTTGATTTCAAAAGATACTCACCAGGAGGGCCATAACAGACAAAAGGTAATCTTGTTTCACATGGCAAAAATTTCCATCCTCCTGATCTTCCGGAAGATGTAACACCACATATGACTTTCAATGAGCTGATTGGATTTGCAATTGAATCCCAGCTGGTAAAGTTCACGCTGCTCCCATCAGACCAGTAAAAATTTGGATCTCTAAACAGTCCAATCCATGTATAGTAATATGCAGGTATCAAGCTCTGTACCTTTTGGTTGTCTGTGTAACTCTTTATGGTGGCAAGGTCTACAAAGTTCTGTCTGCAGTACGTCTGAGCACTAGACCAGTTCATTAAGGTATTCACAAAAAAAAATTCAGGATCCATTTGTGTACCTGTAGTTGAACACAATGGAAGACAATGGTAAGCATGACTTTTACATTTTTATAATGATGCTTAAAGAAGTATGTGTCAAATTTATTATCCTTAACCTTTGTAACACACAACTTCACGATGGTTTGCGCAATTATCATCATACAACTCCCCATAATACCCGAAAAGTACGCAGAACTCTGCAGCCCGACCAAAACTGGGTTCATTTTCTGCTGTTCTCCAGTGTCTATAATCAGCTCCGCTCCCATTGAATCCATCAGACCATCTCCAGTCGATTTTATTAAACAGACCAATCCAGACATCCAAACTGTGACCAGCAGATGAAAGTGTGTTGATAATTTGAGTCTTTTCTTCAGAGTTTATAATGGTGGCAAGGTCTTCATAGTTCTCTCTGCAGTAGGTCTGAGCTTCAGTCCAGTTTAACAAACGATTAACAAAGTGGTACGAACGAGGGAGGCAGGTGAAGAGGAAAACACATTCTGTAAGAGAAATTTAAATCTTATTTAAAATCATACAGAATGGCTTTTTTGAAAAAGCTTGTAATATGGCCTGATGAAAACATAACATTACTGACCTGAGAGAAACAAGAATCCCAAAAGGAGCTTTTCCATCACGATGCTGATCTAAGGACTGCAGTAGAAAGCTCTGAAAGATTCTCTGGCTACTTTGCCTGACACAATGGTATTTATCTGTTGTACACAGAAACCGTTTTTTAAATGACTGAATATAGGTAAATGACATACAAAATGCACAGAAAAAATTTGCAAAGTTTGTAGGCTTTGTAAACAAATATTCCTCCTCAAAAACCAACACAATCATGAATGACAAATCATGGCATCGTGACACTGCAATTCCTTCTTTTATAGTTTTTTGTATATACGGACATCCAGCTGTATTATTGAACCCTTGTTATGTGCATTTTAAAAATAAACATTTGTCTTTTTTTTTCATATGCAGACTCAGTGTCATCCAGTTTCCCACAAGGAGGCAGAGATCAGCAACTCCAGTGCTGCAAGTGCAGGGAGTCTTAGTTAAATGTCTGGGAGTTGTTTTGGCAGTTCAGTTTCTTTCTGTTCACTGTTTGTCTGTTTTCTGTTTTTTTTGTTTCAGTTTTGTCTGATTTGTTTATCTTTCACTCAACCTGCCATTTTACTCGCCTTCTGTGTTGCTTTTTAATTTTTTCTGATGTTTCTCTGTCTGCTTCCTTCCACGGCTCCATCTGTGACCATGTTGTGGTTGTACTTTGGTTTCATTACACAAAGTCCCTTCTGTTACTAAGACACTCCTTATACTTGACTGTAAACTATTTGGGAAACAAAGCAACTACAGCATGTGTGTGTGACTTTAGGATTAGGATCCACTCGTCTTTACTTCTGGCAACACTTTGTTAAATCATTGGTAGGCTCATCTTTTGTAATTTAGTCATTTGAGATAGGGGAGGTTTTATTTGTAAATATTGTTTTATTGACATTTCATGTGGACTCCCCCATATTCATGGTTCAGTATTAGAGAATTGAACTTTTTCCCGGATTTTTCTGTGGAACATGACTTTAAATTATTAATGGACTACTTTTGGATTTTTTTGTCATTTTAATTGTTGATAAGTAGCCAAAATAAATCCCATTAATTTCCCTTAATGCTCATTGGCTGTATCCGTTTGCAGATTTTAGCATTTAGTTGGCAAATTTGCAGTTTTGACCCCATAAATATCGGGGCTTCGTTGTAAATTTGGGCCAGTCGCCTCATCACCACTGCTTTTTTGTGCTTACCCACAGGCACACTGTTGGATCCAGAATATGTTTATGTGACAAAAAAAAATTGCTGGCGTGGTGCTTAAAGCTTTTGCAGGCAGCACTTCAAACAGATAAACAGATGGTGAAGAGCTTGGTGCCCACTGGTTCCCTACCACGGATTGGCCTGTTTAGAAATCCACAGTTGAACTGGTCTGACGGGAGTACTTTCCTTTTCAACAACTGGGATAATGCTTTAAATCCAATTGGCTCACTGACGATCATTTGTGGTGTTACATCTGTTAAGAGCTCAGGAAGATTTGCGTTTTCGTCCTGTGAAAGAAAATTACCATTTGTCTGCTACGGTCTCTACTCTGATGAGTGTTTTACTGAGGAGACAGAATCATTTTTATCAATTAAATGTTTCATTTATCAATGAAAAGTTTAACTGAAGTGGCATTAAGGGAAACTTCTTTACTTAAAAGCAACAAAAGAGCATATAGTGAAGCGGTTGGAGTTGCGGTCTAATCATGTTTTAGATCTTTAACTTTTAAAACAAAACACAAAATGTCTCTGAAAAAGAAAAAAAAAAAGGTTTCATATGTTTGTCGTTCAGCTCCAGGAGAAACTGGAGGAGCATGGAGTGGGTGGAGTCATCCTTGAGTGGAGGGAGCAGCCTGATGGAGACGTTTCCATTAAGGAGAGGGAACCAAAGAAGAATAACCTTTAAAATATTCAATGATTTTTCCCATATCCATACATTAAGTCTCAGATTTTAATTTATTACATTATATTATATGTCCCTAATTACAAAACAAATACTTCCTACTATTCTAATTGGGGCCATTTAGACATTTCAACGTTGATAAACAGGTTTCAAATTGATGTAAAAACACTGTACATATTATTGATTGTGATTCTTCTAGTTATTGACTCCCAGTCTGCTTTACAGTTAAAAAAACTGTGATTCCATTTGAATCATCAGCACCCACCCCTCTCTGCGGATGAGCACAAGTATGTTGGTGCATTGCATGTAGGCAATGCACCAATGAAGAGAAATCTGCAGTTTTCCAATACAAAGCTACTGTAGAAAACAAATAACATACTTTCTTTTACAAAATAAATTTACTATATCATAAATAGTTGACCAGTTAATTATTTAAAGAACTTCAAAATATTAGCCTAGCATCATATTTATATCTAAACGTAAACTTAGCTTCTCTCCAAAATAGGCAATGTTGGAAAAAAGCGTTTAATTTTATCTAGAAAGCTTGTGTAGATATTCTACTGAGTAGTTATTTATTCTTACAGTCACAGTTTTGTCTTTTTCTTTGCGTGTTGAGGATTATATAGACTGTCCTGTTTATCCTCCCTTTTAGACTCTAGCAAAAACTACATCTTTGAATGGAACACGATTGCTAAGCTAAGCACACAATGGTTGGAATACAGTTTGAGTTTCTCTGCAGATTTTAAATTGCTACTATATATGCACATAGATTACAGTATGTTAGAAAGTGTTTCACATTTAAACCTTCACAAAAGGCTTATTTTCACCCACGACTCACAGTCCTGGTTTAAGTGGGCCAAGGCCTTTTGATTTCACATCAGGCTTTTTCTTCTGATAGGACAGTAATTTATTCCAATCGACTCAGAATCAATGGTTTAGGCAGACTGATATATGTTATGCATCAACATAACTGGCTTTCTTATCACCATTTTGGGACTGAGTTGATGAGTAGATGGATGGATTATAATGTGTGACTAATTTATTTAAAGACAACATATGCAAAATGCAAAAGTGATGAAAATAAGTAGTTCTTTAACCTGCTTGTTCTTGTTTCCATGAAACTGTTGTTTGAACTGAAGATAAATGTGATATTTATTAGCTATTTTCTTTTTTCTTCACTTAGCTTGCTTAATATGTTTTTTTATGAATGATAGCAGTTTCTTTTATGCAGTGTGGAGATTTGTAACAAAATCAACACATTTGTGGTGGTAAAGAAACAGATCTCAAAGATTTAATACTATCAATTGATCTTTTTTGTTTGTTTATTTATTTATAAACTGAAGACATTCAAAAATAAAACCAAACTGGTACAAACATCTCTGTAATTCCCTTCATTTCTGAATTATACGGGGTGGTTAGATATCAACAATGGTCTGATATAAACAGGTTTTTAAGGGGTTTAAGATTTGAACACATTCCAAAGTTGCTACAAGATTTTTCCCATTACTTAAAATGCTTTCATATCAAACCTGTTGGGTCTCTTAGGAATAGACAAGAGTTTGTTTTAATTTATTATTGTTATTATTATTGTTATTATTATTATTGTAATATTCTGTGATGGGTGCAGATTGCTTCCATTAGAATGGAAATAAACAACAAAAAAAACTATTACCATGACAAAGAGAGGACGAGACACCTCTATGTTTTAACTTGCAGACATATGTTCAATAAAAAAAAATAATACATTTACTTTAGTCTAAGAATATGTATATATTTACTTCATTTAAAATACAAGTTGTTTTTTTTATTCAACAAAGACGCTACTCTCTAATTAGAAACACAGACATCTCCTCAAATTAAATAGGAATTCTGAAGGCTTACCAGTTTTCAAAAATTCAAAAACTTTAGGTGTCAGGTTTTATGGTCTCTTATGGCAAAGAAGCTGCCTAAAAGGTTTGTAATGATATTCACCTTTCCTTAAATCTGGGGTGCCCACACTTTTCCAGCTTGAGAGCTATTTTAAACATGACCAATCCTAAGAGATCTAAATCAACGCCTATTTATTTTAAATTACTTTAATTATTATTAATAAATTAATAAATTATTAAATTATTTTAAATTAAATCATTTTCATTGTATATCTTGTGCTTTAAGGAGGAAATATATTTTAATAAAATTTAGATTCCTGGACTGGCACCACTTGTTAAAATAGCCCTTAGCAGCTGGTTTAAGCAGGAGACTTAACGCAGAGATAAGGTGCAGAACCACAGGGTGTTTATTTACCGACATTGAACATACAGTATACAGAAGCCACAGGCGCTGGAAGACGTCCTGCTTCCCGCAGTCCATATATCCTTCTTCTTCTACGGGGTAAAATGAAGTCGACAGCTGCTTACCGTAGTTGCGAGACCTGTTGTGGCTCAATATTGGTCCATATATAACGCACACCGTATTATAAGGTGTACCGTCGGCTTTTGAGAAAATTGAAGGTTTTTAGGTGTGCCTTATAGTGCAGAAAATACGGTACTCAAAAATAACTAAAATTACATATGAAAAACTTATAATGGGTACATTTTATAACTTGGCAGTTGGGTAGATAAAATAACCCGCAGTTTTAATTGTGTAGATTTCACAGTGGCGGAGTGGGTAGCACTGTTGGCATGCAGCAAGACAGCTCTGGGTTCAATTCTACATTGGGTCTTTCTGCAAGGAGTTTGCATGTTCTCCCTGTGCACGCGTGGGATCTCTCCGGGTACTCTGGCTTCTTCCCACAGTCCAAAAACATGACTGTTAGGCTGATTGGCCACTCTAGTGTGTATGAGTGGTTGTTTGTCCTTTATGTCTCCGTGTTGCCCTGCGATGGACTGGCGACCTGTCCAGGGTGTACCCCTGCTTCTCGCCCGTTGTAAGCTGGAGATAGGCGCCAGCAGACCCACCCGACCCCAATAGGGACAAGGGTGTACAGAAAATGGATGGATAGATTTGAGGGGGTCTGGTGCTACCCCTCCTTGTAGCTCAGCCTCTGCTGAGAGATACTCTGAGACTCACTACGCGATAGGGTAGTTTGCTATGGCGGGCGGCTAACGTACGGTATGAATGCTTAAATGCGCATTAGTTAGTTTTTCGGTATGCGAATCAAAAGACAAATGGAAGGATTGATGCGGCCATCTACTTTCTTTAATGCCTTTAATACCTGTAGTATTCTCATTATAGACATATTGGGCTTTATATAGATTAATTACACACATACCAATTTTTTTAAGCCTTAAATTATGACAATTTTTTATTAAATCAGAATTTGTTAGGTTTGTTAAGCGTTAAACTTTCGATCTTTGCATAACCTTAATAATGGAAAACTACTTTATTTGTGTATAAGGTCATTGTCCTTTTCAAATATTCCCACTTTGGGGATAGTTTTTTACATGTGACTTATGTATATTAGAGGAAAGGCATAATATTATATATACCTTGGTTCAGGTTTTTTGTTTTATACTGATTTATTTTTGGAAGAGACACAAACAAATATGTCATCCACTGAATCCAACAATCTAGATTAGCAGGAATAGGCTCCTTAAATCAACTCTAAAATCCGTCCTTTGATGAAACCGCTCTGTGTCTTATAAGGACGCCTGTGTCCATGGACGGCTTGTACGAGACATTTGCTTAGAAAACATCAAGAACTTAAAGAAAGCAAACCATAGTGACGACTTGACTGCTGACATTTACCTGTGGGTAGCCAACTGGCAACACACTTTCCATGAAACGGTCGTTAAGTAAAAAAATACTTATCAGAAACAGAAAGCGTAAGTAAAATTGAGCCTTTAAGGTTTTAGTTTGTTCAGCTTTACAGAAACAGCAACGATAGACTTGGCCACTGAAACCAATGAAGTTTTATTCATGTATAAAACACTCCAAAAAGATCTGATTTTAATTTGCTATTAACAACATTAGAGCAGGAACATGAATAAAAACAACAATAAACCAACACAATAGGAGTAAAAGTTAAAAAAAATATTCAAGTGGAGTTTAAAGATAGTAACAAAAAGAAAGCTTTAATAGAAGTCATGAAGAGATATGTAACAGTAAACCATTCCAACTTTTTTATTTGGTCCCCAGTGCCTCGGTAGATCCACAGGTTTATTCTCGTAGGTCTGACACACTCGCTGCTGCAGGAGGTGGCTGAAAGGTTGATGCATTTACCTGTTGCTCATCAAGCTTGTCACATTGCTGCTGGTACACCAGAATTTCCCCATTGATGGGAACTTTTTTTACATTCTGTTCTGCACTTTTTGGACATTTTAGGGTAGTTTTTATCCATTATGTTATGATTAAGCAGGTTAGCAGATTCTCTGTCGATACCTGACTTCCTTACACATTTTTATTTATTTTTAAGCATTTATGAATGCAGCAGCAAAATTTCTAGTTTGTCACAAAATGCTAAACAAAATGTTCTGTCCCCATATTTTTCTTACGGTTTTGTTTCTCAAATTATCTGTCAAACCAGTGTAAAGAATAGTTATAAAAAAAGTAAACAACTTTGTTAAATCATGACATAACTGATTTCATCAGGGACACCCTGACGTGACCTACAGGGTTAATTAATCATGTCAACCAAACATTCATAAAAGGAGAAACAAGAGCCTAGAAATCAACAATGATAACTACCTACCAGTCTGGAAAGTGCTGAGAGACCTTGGTAAAACTATTCTTGATGAAGAAACTAATGTGACAGAAGAAGATCTAACAGTAAAATGAGACAGAGATCTGTGTGTAAATGTGATGAAGCAAAGTTGAATATACTTGTTGCCTTAAGTAATGAATCAATATTTGAATTAGAGCAGTGGACTATGTTGAGTACAGGAGCCCCTTTTGGAATGGAATGAGATTTAAGTTATATGTACTAATGATGGAGTTAAGGGAACTGAAGATACTTAATTTCTAGTATCATTTATTTAACTTGGAGAAGTTTGTAAGCATCACTCTATTACCACTGAACCAAATCACATATTCCAATAATCAAACGAAACTTTTATAATTCTTGGAACAATGGACAATGGACTCGTGTCTGTTCTAGTTCTGTTTGATTTCAGTGCTGATTTTGACACCGTCATTCACAATATCCTCATAGAAAGACTCGAACACACTGTGGGGATCAAGGGAACAGCACTAGGCTGGTTTAAATCGTATTTGTCTGATAGAGCCCAGTTTGTTCATCTAAATGACAAATCTTCTCTGCATTGTAAGGTTACTTGTGGAGTACTACAGGGTTCTGTATTTGGCCCAATTCTATTTACTATATACATGCTCCCTATTTGTAAAATCATCAGACAGCATGGTTTCAATTTTCACTGTTATGCTGATGATACACAAATGTATGTATCTATAAATCCTGATGAATCCAGTCAGTTTGGTAGATTACAGGCATGTATAGATAACATAAAAATGTGGATGACTTTAAACGTTCTGCTCTTGAACTCTGAAAAGACAGAAGTTGTCATCTTTGGACCAGAAACTCTAAAAAAGAAATTGCTTAGTCAGCCACTTGACCTGGATACCATCATGTTGGCGTCTGGGGACAATGTCATAAACCTTGGTGTTATTTTTGATCAGAAAATGTCTTTCAAGTCCCATAAAAAACAGGTTTGTAAGATGTCCTTCTTTCACCTTAGGATGATTGCAAAAATTAGAAATATTCTCTCTAGGACAGATGCTGAAAAAGTAGTCCATGCATTTGTTACTTCAAGGTTGGACTATTGTAACTTTTTATTAGCAGGAAGTTCATAAAATGCAATTACAAGTCTACAGTTGGTCCAAAATGCTGCAGCAAGAGTTCTGATGAAACTTAAAAAGAGAGATCATATCTCCTCAATTTTAGCTTCCCTTCATTGGCTCCCTGTCAAACTTAGAATAGATTTTAAGATTCTTCTTTTGACATATAAAGCCCTCACTAATAAAGCTCCATCGTATATCAGAGATCTGATTACTCCTTGTGTCCCTAACAGAGACATGATGGAGCAGACAACAGAGCATGATGGAGCAGAGGACCTTGTTGGTTTTCTTTCTCTCAGGTATGTCAGCTATTCTTTGCATCAGTAAAAAAATATTATTTTAATACTGGGAAAATGTACATTATTTGTATAGGACTATAAATAATAATAAGGATTGTTAATGTTCTATTTCTAATAGAGTGTTTCGTCCTGTGCTGTTGTCTCCAACGGGAGTATCACCTTGTTCATGAATCTCTTACCTGGAGTGAAGCTCAGACCTACTGCAGACAGAGATACACAGACCTGGCCACCATCCAAAGCTCTGAAGAAATGAACCAAGTTTTGGAAACACTTTCATCTGCTGGTTACACCTCTGAGGTCTGGATCGGTCTGTACACTACAACCGACTGGAAGTGGTCTGATGGTTTCACAGGGAGCGGGGCTGAATACAGAAACTGGGAAACTTCTGAAGCGGGGCTGAATACAGAAACTGGGAAACTTCTGATTATGAACCAGATTTTTCTGCAGCCAATCAGTTCTGTGTGAACATAGACAAAAACGGGGCATTGTGGGATGATGGCTGCAGAGTTTCCTACTCATTTATCTGTTACAATGGTAATGATCAATAACTAACTTTTCAGTTCTAGAAAAGATCACTAATGAAATTGAATATGCTGCACACTGTTGTCCTCCCTTACAGGCACACAGCTGAATCCTGACTTTGTTCTGGTAACTGAAGCAAGTTCCTGGTCTGGTGCTCAGACATATTGCAGACAGCACTTCACAGACCTGGCCGTTATCAGGAACGACACAGAAAAACAGAGAGTCAAGAGCTTGGTGTCAAGCTGGTCATGGATTGGTCTGTTTAGAGATCCAAATTTTTACTGGTCTGACGGAGGCAAGTTCGTTTACAACAACTGGGAACCTGTTTTAAACCTAATTAGCTCAAACACAGCTATCTGCGGTGTCACTTGGCAGAGTTCGGGGAAATGGAAGTTTAGCTCATGTGAAACAAGAAGATCATTTGTCTGCCACGGCCGTCCTGCAGGCGAGTATTTAACTGTTACACTTCAAAATCGCATACAGTTACTAAGTATGTTTGCCTAGTTTTTAGTACAAACATCTAAGTACACTTAAAAAATAACTTACAAATACATTTGCAGAAATGCATAGACAAAATATTTATTGTTCCATTGGCAGATTTTCTCAATTTTTACATCTATAGATTTTGGTTGACAATCTTACTAGCACTTTTTATCAACATGCAGAAATTATTAAACAAAACAAGTTACAACATCTTAATAAAGTTATTTGTATATTCTTTTTTTTCTAAATGTAGTTAGTCTGCACTATAAGCTTGGTACAATTTCATGCTTTTGCAATTAACTAATTTAATGATGAGTATTTAGAAACATGTACGTTTTGATAATTTTTCTTTCCAATGTCATCCAGAAGTAGAAATCAAACGTTTTGTGAAGCTGAGACTGAAGACGGATGGCTCTGTCGATCTGAACAATGTGGTTCTGAGGACAAGCCTGCTGAAGAAGGTGAAGTGTAAAATTCAAAAACAGGAAAATCCTTCGAACACTGATGGGTTAAAATTAAAACTGGTTTTTCTACGCCATCCAGCTCCAAGAGACGTTAAAGATGAACGGACTCAAAATGAAGTGGCAAGAACAGCCTGATGGAGAGATCTTTAAGAAGGAGACGACGGGGAAGAAAACCTAAACTCTGAGTTCTCAATCCCTACAGGGACGGTTTCATTTACATTTGATATCCTTGGTCATAAGCCGTCAAATGTACACACAACTAAAGCTTGTAATGTTTTTGTGTCTAATAAAAAATAGGAAACCTGCTACATGTTTTCCTAGGTTTTAGAGAAAGCTCAATCTGAACGTGAAGCTCTTATTCAAGAGCTTCACGTATTACCATTACTACTGATTAAGTTGCTACTTTTATCTAAGGTCAATCTCTGGGTTAAAATGTACATTTCCAACAAAATTCTAGCTAATCCCTCAGAGTTGTGAAATATCTTCAAAATAGACATCACCAAATGCAATAATGTTTTCCAGAACTTTACCTGAATTTTATTATACTTGATTCCTGCTGTGAATTCAAACACATTTTACGCTGGTATTATGAATACACTAAAGACTTATAAACTGATATTATTGATGTTGCAAAATAACATGATGGCATGCAGACATTACTGTGTGTGTGACACAACGGCACCAGTGGCAAGGCATTGCTCATCACTGCCTGACCTCGCTTTCTCATGTATTTGAACAGGCAATGTTTAGTTTATTATTGTAACTTATCATTAAAAGAAAACCACACAAATAATAAATTATTAAAACAGTCAACTGACAAACTGAATTTGTTTCATAATTGAGTTTTTTTTACTTTTGATGATAACACTGTATGTCACTGGTGCAAAGTAGCTGTATAAATGCAGGGAAACCAAGATAGCTCCAACTTACATTTATGAACACATACAAGTTCACAAACTCAGTAGAACAGCTTGATTAAGATGTTTCCGTTAACTTTAGGTATTGCAGACGGCTGACTAATAAATAAAATGTTTCTCTGTGTGGGGTCCCTACTCTGTCTAAAACTCTCAAACTTAAACGTCCGTACCAGCGGTTTTGTTAAACCCTCCTCTCATCTGTGCTGAAAGGTTTTCGCGTTAGCGTAACTTCGATGTTGCAGCTATGATGTTTAGGTGAACATCTCTGCAGTGACTCACAAGTTGTTTATGATGCGAGTAAAAAAAATGTTTCCATCACAGCAGCTTCTGTAACAAAATATCTCGAAACATAAAGTAAAGCAGTTCCTAGAATACTGGAAGACATTATGTTGCAGTGAAACTTGACAAGCCATTTTCTGGATGTAAATACTATAGGTTGGGGTTAGACGCACTTTCCTGATGCTTGGACCTGTGCTGGTTCACTTACTGCTAGGCTAGGTTCCAGTAAACCAGAACCCAAAAATGAGGGTACAGACAATGACATTAACAAGATCATGTTTAAATGGGACATATCACACATGCTTTCCATAAAACAAACATGCATTGACTCTTTTGGGGTTGGGGCTTTAATGATACAAAATGATCATGTTTTTGATTATTAAATGCCTGTCTTTGACATCAGTTGCGCTTTGTTTTTCCATTCCTTTTTTTTGCTTCCTTCCTCTCTCGCTGTAGAGCCTCCCTTTGTTCCTGTTGCTCAGCCTTGTCTTTAACTGATGTAGTTAAGGACGTGTATTGTTGTCTGCCAAAGTCCTTTACTTACAGTCATCTCTAAGTTCCCACAATCCTTGGTTATTAAAGCTCTTAAGTTTCACCAGGCTCCAACTCCAGGTGCATTTGGATCTGACTTTCATACACAAATCATGACACAAATGTTTCTTTCCCATACAAATAAAAGGCTATATATAAAACCAAAAGCAGTCCATGAATGGTGATTGATTTTGTATCAGTGTTTTTTAAAGACCAAATAAGTATTTTTTTTGACAATACTTTTTAGGAAGCAGTGTAAGAAGTTCCCTAATAATTCATCAATCCTTTTTTTTAGTTTTTTTTTTATGAATACTCCACATAAAGCTACTGTGCTGGTGTGAACGCATGACAACCTGTTATATGCATATTAAATAATATATAAAAATACAGTAATTGCTGTTACAAAAGCTTTTGTGTACTCTCAGCTCTGTTTATAACCCATTCATGTTTGCTTCACCTTTTTAAAATAATGATCAAATCGATTTCTCTCCAACTGCATGGATTAAATGAGTTTGGCTAATTTTAGAATCTTAAAAAAACCAAAATGTACTGCTAAGATAAAACAATTAAAAAAACACTGCATACTTTTTAAAGAATAACTCTCAGGCGAAAAAGTGGACAACAAATCACAAGGGTTTATGAACAAATAGTAGCACAGTTGAAAAGAAAAAATAAACAATGTTTTGAGATTCATTGAGAACACCTTTACAGCTATTATAAGTAATAGATTTCACAAGAAATATCAAAATAAAAACCAAAGAGATCTTTCTTTTCACTTTTTCTTGGTAGGCCAATACATTTGTCAAATCATTCCATTTGTCTGCGGAAGGGTGTTGATAAAAATGACGATTCAACGCGTTGGGACTAAACCACTTTGCTGATGTTGTTGAAAAACAGGAAATACATTCTGTCCTCCTTAAATTTGGTTAATGCTTGTTTTCTCAGAACCTTGCTGGCATTGTTTGTTCCTGGTGGGGTAAGCAGAAAGTAGAGGTGCAGAGAAATAAAAGAGACAGTCTGCATTAAAACCATAAGAAATGAGTTTAGTTGTGTTCGCTTATTCTTTCATAGGAAAAGTGAAGTTGATAAACTGACAGATGTCCACAGATAAACTTGTAGACATCTATTTAGTAAATAATCACTAAAGTTAAGATAAAATCAAGTTCTAGAAAGTAATTTTCCTTCTTGCTTTTATACTGTTCTCAAAGACACATCACATCAAAGACACTATAATAATTCTCCATCAACGAAAGCTTAAGCAAAGCTTTACTGTCTAGAAAAGAAAAGATTAGTGAGAGTATTTTTTTGTATTTTACTAGGGACATGTCCAAACAAGACTGCTGTTACTACCTTTGTCCTTTTTTTCTTAAAAAAAAACAAAAAAAACTGTAACCATGCAATTCTTCTGTCATGCTGTTGTTTAGTCTTCGGACCCACATAAACAAAGTACTCTCAGGAGAGGTTTACAAAGGTTTATTGTTAAGGTGGATATGGCAAGAGGGAATCCAGAAATAAGCAACGGGAACTGCAGGTATGGTGAGACACAGGAAATAGCGAGGCAGCAGGGAACGGCAAGAAAACAACGGACAACAATGACGTGGGAGACCGGGAACTTCTGAGGGTGAAGACAGGTGACGTGAGTTCAGTCGTGTGTGAGTGGAATGAATGAAAGGAACGATCTTACTGGGATGGTTGTCTTGAGTCGCCAGGGAGGAGTCAGCAGAGAGTCTTTTCCGGAGATGAGGATGATGTTGGATCCAGAGGAGGTCAGAGCAGCAGATGGTGATGATGCTGGAGCGGACAGATCGAGCTTCAGCCAAGAGGAGTTGGAACCAGATGGTAAGTGAGACCAGAGAGATAACTGTGGGAGGATTGGTAGATGAGATGGAGGGACCTGAGACGCAGACACAATGAGGGTAGATGGTGAGAGAGGTGAGTAGCAAAAACACAAAATGTTTCATAAGAAACTCTACAAAAATCTATCAAGGTACCAGTAACAACAAGAGATACAAAAGACTAGAAACACTAGAGTATAGAACACAGGGGGCACTGAGGATAAGGTTACCAGTAGTTGATAATACTCAGGCGACGAGTCACTGGTTCCCCACTCCTCTTATACTGCCTCAGCTCGTCCGAGGTAACCAGATGCACCTGTGAAGGAAGCTCCAGCATCCGAGGACTGGTGACCCCTACTGGATACCTGAGGAAGTAACTAGAACAAGACTCCTGCTGACAGTACCACCCCCCCCCTCAAGGACCGCCACCTGCCGATCTTGTCTCCTTCCAGATGGTGCGGATGCGACGAATGTGATGGTTCACGGAGGTCACCGAGATATCCCTCTGATCAGAGGGAAACAGTGGTGGCTGGTACCCCAAGGAGATCTGGAAGGGCGACAATCCTGTGGCTGCAGAGACGTGGGAGTTGTGGGCATATTCGACCCAGCTGCTGGTTCCAGTCCTCCTGATGAGTGGAAGTCAGACACTGGAGGGTTGCCTCGACCTCCTGGTTCAGCCGTTCTACCTGACCGTTAGACTGTGGGTGGTAACCCGAAGTCAGGCTGGTTTTGGCCCCCAGTGCAGCACAGAAATACCTCCAAATTTGTGAGGCAAACTGGGGACCACGGTCAGATAGAATGTCAACCGGTATACCACGTAAACGGAAGACATGCTTCAGCAGGAGACGGGCAGTCTGAAAAGCTGAGGGTGATTTGCAAAGGGAAATGAGATGGCATGCTTTAGAAAAACGATCTATTATGGAGAGGATGGTGGTCATACCCTGAGATGATGGGAATCCGGTAATGAAATCCATGGCGATGTGCGACCAAGGACGGCTGGGGATTTCTAGGGGCTGAAGAAGCCCAGATGGGGGTTTGTTGCTGGTCTTATTCCTGGAGCATATGTGGCAGGCGTGGATGTACTTCATTACGTCCTTGTGCAGGGTAGACCACCAAAACCTACGGGAAATCAGTGCAATGGTCCGACTGGAACCAGGGTGACAGAACAGGTGAGATGTGTGAAACGAATGGATAACCTTGGAACGGACAGAGATAGGGACATAAATGGTCTTCTGGGGAGCAGTACGAGGGTCTGGTTCATGAGTTAGTGCTCCCTTGACGATGCCCTCGATCTCCCAGGATACCAAGCCCACCGCGCAATCAGGGGAGATTATGGAAGCCGGAACTGGGAAACTGTCATCAGGTGAGAACTGTCGGGAAAGGGCATCAGGTTTGACGTTCTTAGATCCGGGTCTGAAAGATATAGAGAGATTAAAACGAGAAAAGAATAATGACCATCGAGACTGTCGGGGATTGAGGCGTTTGGCGGACTTGATGTATTCCAGATTACGGTGGTCGGTCCAAACCAATACTGGATGATTAGCAACCTCCAACCAGTGACGCCACTCCTCTAGGGCTAGTTTAATTGCTAATAGTTCACGGTCTCCCACGTCGTAGTTGCGTTCAGCGGGAGAAAGACGTTGGGAAAAGAAAGCACAAGGATGCAGAATATTATCCTCCTCCGATCTCTGAGAGAGGATGGCTTCCACTCCGAGGTTGGAGGCGTCTACTTCCAATGTAAATTGGCGGAGTGGATCTGGCTGAATAAGGACTGGGGCTTGAGAGAGCATGGTTTTAATCTTGTTGAATGCTAGGTCGGCTTCGGGAGTCCAAGAAAAAGTCTTATGGATAGAGGTGAGTGCTGTGAGTGGGGAACGGTCTGGCTGTAATTGTTAATAAAACGACGATAAAAGTTAGCAAAACCTAGGAAACGTTGAAGTTGTCGACGGGAGTTGGGAATGGGCCAGTTAGTGATGGCAAGGACTTTTGAAGGGTCTGTTCTGATCTGTCCGCTCTCAAAAATGAACCGAGAAATGTGATTGAAGTTTTACTGAACTCACATTTCTCTGCCTTGATATAAAGAAGGTTCTGCAAGAGACATTGGAGGGCCTGGCGGACATGGGACTTGTGCTCCTCTGGATCTTTGGAAAAAATTAGAATATCATCAAGATACACGAAAACAAAAACATTCTTCTAGCAGAATAATTAAGAAGCTGAAGCTCATCTCCATGAGTAATAAATTTAACAATCATGGAAGATTTTACGGTGAGTTCGAGAACAACTCACGATTCACCCTTGAAGCTGAAATTGGAAAGAGCCAGTTGAAAATATCAGATTTAAAACTTTCCGACACAAGAACTTACTTCTGTGGAAGTGCCATTTCATATGTGGTCAAATTTGGTGAGGGTGTTATGGTTAGTGTGAAGGATTCAGTTCTGGAGAACAAAGCTTTTGTCCACCAGCCAGACTCTGAATCAGCCCAGCTAGGAGGCACAGTGACTCTGGCCTGTACGGTACAAACTGGGAGCTGTAGTGAGGAACAAAGAGTTTTCTGGTTCAGAAGTTTTCTAGAATCTGATCAGGAACTATTCTAAATCCACGGAGGAAATGATGGTCAATGTGTAAGAAATCCTGACACGGAGACTCACACCTGTGGGTACAACCTGGCAATGAGGAACCTGAATAAGTCTCATGTTGGGACTTATCACTGTACTGTTGCTTCATGCGGACGCACTATGTTTGGAAATGGAACCAAGGTGGATTTTGAACGTGAGTTTTGCTAAACATACGCTCATGTTCTACTTTTTTAAAATAGAAGAAAAATTATATATATTTTTTAATTTCTGATGTCTGCATCTGCAGCTGAGGCGATCTCCCTGGTGTTGGTGTGTTTCCTGACTGCTGCTTTGACTTTCATCACCCTCCTGAGTGTTTTACTGATCTTTATAGTGGACGAAATTAACAAGAAAGGCAGCAATCATACTTCAGGTAAGTCCTTTTCTTTTGCAACTAATTGTTTTTTTATTTGTTATTTTTACTAACCCAGGCTTTCTACCTTCAATAGAGTTTAAAACAGACTTTCAGCACATCAGGCAAGTAACAAAGAGGTTAGTATCAACTGATAAAGTCCCTTATGCAGGAACAAGTAACGTTGTAGGTTTATTGAAATGTCAAGTAAACACATCCAGACAACACAATCTTTCCAAAATTATTATTATTTTTTTTTATTATACATTGTCCAAACATATAGCCTAAAGGAGAGAAAGAACACTAAGGATGTCCAAAAAGGGGTGTACATTCATTTTAAACAATGACATTCCAACACAGTTTCTGTTCATTTTTTACTTGAGGAAAATCAAATAACTGATATTATATTTATCTGCTATATCCTGTTACCAGGGCTACCAAGATGCAAGCTGGCTCCATAATGCTGCTTTTAAAGCCAAACAGTTTAACGCGCCAGGAAGACAGAGAAAAAACACGGAAACGGAGTGTGTTTACTTCTGATTAAAGCAGTAGATTAGACAGTTTGTTTGTCCATTGCCAGGTGCTCACAGACATGTCTTTTAGATCTTCTTTACTGCTTACTTTTTATTTTATTTCAAATCTTAAAAACTCATGCTTTCAAATGTATCGAAAGTATTATAAATAATGCATAAGCTTTTCATACGTTACTATACCTAATAATGCATCAAAATCTTCCATTGTGTAGATCAAACCAGTTAAAACGTGTGCAACGTCCTATCTATCCATTTCTTGATTGGTAATAATGTCTGTCTTCTGACAGGCTAAAATAAACTTAAATCCATACTAGGTTTTGAAGTTCATTGTATAGTGCATTCCTAACATAGGAAAACTAACGGGTTTGGTTGTTTTTGTTTTTCGTTAAACGCTTGAAATAGCATAATTAATTTCTCTGACACGTGACCTTTACATCAATGTAAAATAATTTTCAATCAGGTCATACGATTTGCTTTTTAGGAAGACCAGCTGACACTTGAAAAATTACAGCAAAAAGACTGAGTGGTTAGCGCTCCGTTAGTGCTGTTAAAATGTTCTGTATTGTCGCTTTCATTTCCGAAATATGGAAGTTTATTTATCTTGATCCAAAACAAACCCATGAGGTTTTTTAGTGCTCGTCATATGCTGGTTTGTCCCGTTAAAACATTTGTGCTGCTTTTGCCACCAAGATATTATGACTAATTTCAGCCGATGACTTCACCATCACCTAGCTTACAATAAAAAAAAAAAAACAAAGGCGTCCAGTTTTCTAGTGATCTGTTTGTATGTCTTTCATTTATGAAATATAATTTACAATCAGACCATCACTGATGACATAACTTGATGACATGTGTGGTTTGGCTTCTTATGTTATTTTGCACATTATTTCTTAATACATTATTTGGTCTCATTTTAAGGAAATGTGCTTTAGACGGCATTGCCAACTAAGTCAACAATGCATTTAGTTTTCATGACAGTACTTGTTTATTTTACTCCCACAAATGGGGAAAAAAAACCACCAGCTGCAGTCAACACATACCTTACATGGTTTGCGACCTGCCGACCACTATGATGTCATGTTCATAACTTATATGACTACTATACCCGTTATTACTTGCATTCGTGCATTTCACATTTGATTAAGACAAAAGTAAATCAGTTAAATGAAGTCTGAGCCAATAAACTACATGCCATGCACGTCCATTTTTTTGGGTTGGTATCAGCTTCACACAACTAGAAAGCGAGGTTAATGCGACTGAAGCTGCTGTACTTTGACACCGTCTGATAACTAATAGATTTGACACTTTCATGTAAAAATGTATTGGTTGAAACAAATCCATGTCATTTGGACAATGCATAACATGGTGGAAGTGGAACATTGACGTCAAGAGCCCCATTTTAGGGTGGCAGGAGCCTAGTAATGTCCCCGAAGTAGAACATCAAAGTTGTGTGATGTCAAATTTTTTCAAGAAATGTAACCACATGTTTTCAACGTAGTTGTTGAGACGGGTACAAACTGTTATAAGGATGATAAGAAACATCCTGTGGTAAGATGGCTTTTTTGTAATAAAAAAAAACACCCATAGTGTAGAAAATATTCACTTCTCCAACCAATGAATGGACACATTGGCCAACTTCTCTGACCTCAAAGTATGTGATTGTGACACTTCAAAGGTTCAAGGGTGCAGTTTTATCTGAAATCATATCACACAACTTAGACACAACATAATGCCTGATCCACTTTGATTTTTTCCCAAGATAATTCATAGAAAAACATTGTTTGTGCATTATGAGATGTATTATTGTAAATGTAATCAACATTGATATTATATTATATTTCCCATCCATCCGTCCGTCCGTCCGTCCGTCCGTCCGTCCGTCCATCCATCCATCCTTCCATCCATCCATCCATCCATTATCTAATAGGGTTCAGGGCAACATAGAGAGACATACAGGACAAACAACAGCTTATACGCACACTCACACCTAAGGACAATTTAGAGTGCCCAATCATCCATGTTGTTTGACTGTGGGAGGAAGCCGGAATACCCGTGCAGAAAGACCCAAGGTGGAATTGAATCCTGACTCGGATATGCCTTCTGATCTGCATCTATCTTAATAAAACATTTTTAAAAAGCTGTCGGTGGAAGAGGCCACTCAGGCCAGCAGCCTGATTCATTAATTAAACCCCACCCCAAAAGCCGTATTAACCACACAGGTGTGGAGGAACGGGTATGTGACGCGTGTCTGGTGCTCGAAAGTACTAAACCATTTTTAAAGTAGCGCAACAACATGCACCAAATGGCATATGAACACCATCAGACTCTAGCATTTGACATAAGTGGCTCTCAGCTGTAATAATGGCTTTCTTGGCGCTATAAAGTTATTCTATTAGATGATTGTGTCTTTGAATTTTTGTGTCTGTTGCTGACTTCTTGTTATGTATCCAAGCTCAAACATGAATGTTTGTGTATTCCAACTTTGGGTTGGGGTTTATTAGTATTCCCCGGTATGATGATGATGAGCCACTGACGTTGAGTTGATATATTTTAGATACTTAGATTAAAGCTCAGTCTAAAAAGAGCTAATCCTGAAAATCTCATAAAGATAAAAACAACTCAGATGAAACAAAAATGTACAACTATTAAGTGTGGCTTATTGAACATCAGATCTCTATCCTCAAAGTCATTATTAGTTTATGATTTAATTCTTGATAATCAAATTGATTTGCTTTGTCTCACAGAAACCTGGCTGCAGCATGAGGATTATGTTAGTATCAACGAATCAACTCCCTCTAATTATTCCAACTTTCACATTCCTCGAAGTACTGGGAGAGGTGGAGGAGTAGGAAGCATTTTTCAATCAGATTTATTAATTAATCCCAGGCCAACTGATATTTATAGTTCTTTTGAACATTTAACCCTTAGCCTTCCTCATCCAACCTCTAAAAGTATTAAACCACTTATGTTTATTTTGTATCGTCCGCCAGGTCCTTACTCTGAATTTAAAGATCAGATCTCAGATATTTATCTGATATAGTGTTAAACACTGATAAAATCATTATAGTGGGAGATTTTAACATCCATGTTGACACCAAAAATGACAGTTTAAATGTAGCCTTTACTGCCATTTTAGACTCAATTGGCTTCACTCAAAAAATCCAAACACCCACTCACTCTCTTGGTCACACTTTAGACCTTGTGCTGACTTATGGCATTGAGTGTGAAATTTTTTTAGTGCTGCCTCATAGCCCTCTCCTTTCTGACCATTTTTTGATAACTTTTGAGTTCTTTTTCACCAAGTACTTAAAATCTGAAAGAAAATGTCTTTATAGTAGGTGTCTATCGGAAAACGCTGTTACAGCCTTCAAAGAATCCATTCCACCTCTAATTTCTTC
>JAVLVB010000878.1:36187-51914 GCA_032876305.1 Orestias chungarensis | reverse complement strand
ATTGTTGTTCTATCACAGGATATGCCATTGTTGTTCTATCACAGGATATGCCATTGTTGTTCTATCACATGGTTATCTTGTCAGCACAAACATGGTTACCACATGATTATCTTGTGTTCCCTCACATGATTATCTTGGCAGCACACACAGACACTCTTCACTGCTTTTTACATATTACATGAACATACTTATTCAACAACACCTAAATAAATCAGTTACTAAAAACGTTACGAGTAACACTGTGTAGATGAGTTTCTTTTATCTGATATTAACTTAAGTAAGAAGTCGTTACGTATTTGAATTTTTTTACGTAATAGTCTCATATCCACTCGTCTATTATCCATACCACGTTATGGGTGACTATAGTTAGTCAAGTTTTATTTATTTATCAAAACCTTAATGTAAGAAACCCTTGGAAAAGTAAACAGAACAGTCAGTTTTGGGAGTTTTTAAACGTCAATCTTTTTGAGGATAAATTATAATTCCAATGACAGGGTGTTTATTTCCAAAGCAATAAATACTCACCCCTACATTTAAGATTAACTATTTTTAACTTTAAATTTTTTATGTTTTTGTATACAAGGAGGAATAAAGAATGTAATTCTTCTGACATGTTTAGAAACAATGGGAACAAATTTAAAAAGCAGACTAACAAAACTACAAATGCAACATATTTTGCTTTCAGATATTTATTTGTTTTATTTGTAAATTACACTTTAGTTGAACCAGTTTCTGCCTTAGTGTCACCGTCATGTTTAGCTTATAGCAAATAACATAGTTCTCTTTCTATCCCCTCCAAACTGCTTGGACTTATATCAAATAAACCACAACTTATTTTAACTGTTTATTTTGTTCATTTTTATAATACAAGAAATGTATTTTTGTCAAAGTAAGCCTGAGGATTAAATTATTTGATAATGCTAAATTGATGTACAGTTGTTCTTTAGTAGATTTTGCTGAAAAAAAAAAGACAAATGAATAAAATTGCCACTTGTGAACTAAACAAAGTAAAAATTAGTGATGGTCCAGCAACAACACAGTGTTTTTTTGGTTGTGATTCCTGATCCCTCATCATCACCAATGACGTCCGGAGTTCCAAATGGAAAATACGTGTTCCCCTTGTTCGTTTGTTCATTGTTTAGGGTGACATACATGCCATGTTAAGTCTTTCTATAAAGTCCAGTATAATTAGCCTGGTCACAGCATTGCCAAAATAAGGAAGGGACAGCAAGTACAACAAGAATAAGTATTGTCTTTATTGCGAAAACCCCATTTCTAAATTGGCAAGACATTTGGAAGGCGTACACAGTAACAAGCCTGATGTTGCAATGGCTTTCAGTTTTCCGAAAGGATCCCACAAAAGAAGAGAGCTGTTACGAGCTCTTAAAAAGGGAAACTATGAACATAAAGCCACTGTGGCAGTCCAAGGTGCTGGAGTATTTGTGGCTTGTCAAAGACCAACTGTGGAAAAAAAATCTGATTACAGTCATTGCAAATTTTGACAAGGGCTGTATGCAAAAGAATCTGAGAACGTGCCCTCAGAAACCTGTTGAATAAGAGTCTCAAACTGGATGAAAGCGAAAACATCTTGACTTGCCAAAACCCAATCAAGTTCACGAAGATGTTTGGAAGATTGCTCGTGGAATGACCCAGAAAGATCTCCTCAGTTTCAAGAAGTGAAAGAAACATTCTTCGCCTGGGCGAGTCACTGTATACTGGCAGGAAACCACATGAAAGAAGAAATGATTGTCTAGCAAGTGTGTAAAAATGTTTATATTTTTTCCCAAATCCATCCTCTATCTATGTATAATTGTTTTTCTTGGTTTTTGAATTGTATTTTATTTTGGTGGAGAAGCCCACACAGGTGTGACTGGCGGAAAAAAATTTGAAAATTATTGAAATTCAGAATGTAAATTGTGATGGAAGTTTTAAAACACAGAATCGGACGGACAGGTCTAAACCTGCCAAGCTTGTAATGAGCTAGCGGCAGCCAAAAGACAACTAGCAAGTTAGCAAGTTCAAATGCTTAATTAACGAAAACTGGCAATATAAAATATTACTGCGAATCTGTGATACGGAACAGTCAGCTAACGCTTTACAACAGCAAAAAACAAGTTGTAGTTTTATCAACTTACCGCTTCTTCTGCGCCGCTACCTGTTCCACCTGGCGCTTGAGAACTCGCAGCACACGGACTATATCACGGAAAAGCTGTGGAATGCCGTTCTGGCTGCGGAGTGTGCGTTTGTGTGTGTGTTTAGATGTATATATATGTAAATAGTATAGAAATATTAAAGTACTCGTAGTGAATAGTAAAAGTGGTTCTTTATTAAAGCTTGTTTCGTATTTTACTTCTTTTTTTGCATTTTACATATTTTACAATAAATTGTTTGGTCATTTATTTTTGCACAATTGAGCACAATGAGAAACGGTTTCAATTAAATAAATATTTTAATCAGTGAGTTATAATTATCAGTTCTCACACTACAAGGACAATCAACTAAGTTTGCATGAAAGAAAAAATTATAATAATTTATGTCTTCTACAGAAGTTAAGCCTTCATTCCAGGTCTTCAATCAAAACATAGAAAGCAACATATTTTCCTTTTTATAATAGGTATTTTTACTTCTGTTAAGGTTTTTGTACGTTATGAAACACTGCAGAAATACTCTCATATTATGTAAGCAAATTCGGTCAGTAGCCTACAGTATATGCATTCAATGATGTGTTAGCAATCTCGTTTCCCTCCAAAATGTATAATTATGAATTCCCCTGCTGCCTAAAAATGCTTCGATAAAGTGAAACTCAGTGAAGTAATCAGTAATGGGTTAATTATGGGTGAATAATTACTCAAACTTGTGTGGGAAGGTGAAAAAGTAGTTTTCGCACCAAAACCCGTTCAAACTGACTTACCGGGCTGAGATGTTTAGAACTATTCGGAGCTACATGAAACACATGACCGCCTATCTCCGAGTTCAAAGAGTAAAAAAATATGCGTCCTGTGGAATGATAATCATTTATATTCATGTTTCTTTTAATACTAGAAGTGTTTGGATTTAAGAGTAGGTCTAACTTTTCTGATAAGGCTTGCTTATTCTCTCTGGAGGTAAAGTGAGTGGACGTGTCATTGAAAAAACCTGCAGCACAAGGTACAGTTGAAGTGTGTGAAAGAAACGGAGGGAAATTGAAGGTCGTAGATAACAAGAAACTCCCTCTCATGCTAGATTAACAACTTCTTGTAGGAAAATACGCATGTCCAGCTAAGCGGGTGAGAAACAGCTTGTGTAAATCAAATATGAATGCTTATCTGATTCTGTATACTCCCTAATTTTGAATAAAAACAGCCTGTTGCTGGGCAGAGCCCAGGGTTGAGTTGAAAACCATTGCACAGGCAGTCTCAGCTCTCCCTTTTGCAAAAGGACTCAGATGATCCATAAGAAGTGTGGACATTGAGTTATTACGATTGCACACTGAACGATTGAAGACGCCTGAATATGCTACTCTGAGATCAACGAATCCGGGGAAGTCAAGGAGGAATTCAACAGTCCCCCCCCCCCTTTGAAATCAAAATTTCGTCCATGCACGTTAGTGACATTTGAGCTTACCGTGCCAACGCGGTTATTTTTCTTCTTTTGATTGTTTAAGGTGTGTGTGGCAAAGCCAGAGCCCAAGAACTGCTGTGCTGAAATATTTTCGTTTTAAACAGAATAAACCTGCCTTACTGCTGAAATACACGAGTCCTCGTCTGCTGGTTCCTTTTGCCCTTTGGACACAACGCAGAGTACATGCAACAGATGAGTCCGATGACGGTGGCTACAATTACATTCGCCAGAAAATGAGAGATGGCAAAGCTGTTGACAGTAGCTAGAACTAACACACGTTTAAAGACGGCAGAAGACCTTGTTATGCCCAGCAACTTTCCTCACCCGATCCAAGATGTCAGAGCTTCTGGTTATGACATATAAAGCAACTCATATAAAGTCACATCCTTGGCTCTAAAATTGGGGCACAGTTTAGCCAAAGTTGCAGGAATTGTGCAGTACAGCACTATTATTGAAATGTTCCATGATGTCGCTGAGTCAGCTTAGCAATTTGCATTCTTTATCAGGAAAAATGGGCAGAGTCAATTTCATTTGCTGCACTGGGTACGCTTCAACAAGCCAAATGGAATAAACCCCATCTTTTGCCATTTAAAGAGAACGTGTCACTGCTGCACCAGTTTCTTGTTGCTAAGTGTGCTAAATGCACGAACGACATGGAGGAAAAACCAAATAACAAAAAATTTGGAAATCTCGCTCAAGTAACTTTGACCCAGGTTGTACTATTTAACAGAAAACGTCAGGGGGAAGTTTCAAAAATGGATGTCGTGGCTTTTACGTCCCGAAATTGGACACAGCCAAATCCTAAAAGAATGAGGTACCTCAGAGGGTTCCTACAGGTTTCTTAAAGTCAAATTCAAGTCTTTTTAAGACCTTTTTAAGACCATTTTTATAAAAACTTAATACCTATTTCACCAACCTACAAAGAAAGTACATTTTTAAAGAATGTGTTCATACCGTCATTTATTATCTCTCAAATAAATTTGAAAACATGGACTATGTAAAGCTTTACGTAAAAATAATGTAACATTCCAGCACAGTAGTGAGTGCAGCATCACAGTATACACCACAGACAACAAGCCAAATTGAGGTGCATTAACGAAAGTTACCACTGTAACTACGGCTCTATGAATCTCGGATGACCGCCGGAGCCGGTGCTTCAAGAACTGAATGATTATTCTTGCGCATGCGCAGGTCGAGTACTAATGATAACAAAGTCAACTTTGAACTGCCGGGGACCCACATGACTCTATATAATACCATGGCACCCGGCGTTCAATCCCTTAACCTTCTCGCGAGAGCAAGGATTCCAAGGGACGAAGCACTCTGGCCGTCATCCGGGATACATAGAACTGCAGTCACAGTAGTAAATTTTGTTCTATTTCATGAACATACTGACCGTCAGAGGCAGTGCTTCAAGCACTGGATGACTTATGTCAACAAGGTCACGAGAAATCGGCAACATCCAAGAGATAACCACCACATTACGCACCCTAATGTGATGTAGAGGAATGCTGCTCCAAAACGCCTTGAAGGGGATGGGTCAGAGCAATATTCACCCTGTAAAACCGAGTATAGGTACTAGGTGACTTCCAGGAGGCCGCACGGCATATAACGTCCAACGGTACCCCAGTCATGGGAACAAACGAGGTCGACATGGCCCTCACAGAGTGGCACCTCACTCCTACCGGCAGTGGCCGGTCCTGCAAGGCATGAGCTTTGGAGATCAAATCCACAACCCAGTGTGCAAGTCACTGCTAGAAAGTGCCTGACCTTTCCACGAGCCAGCAAACAAAAAGGCTATTTGTCTGTCGGAAGGATGTCGTGGCATCGATATATGCCTCAAGGGCACGAACAGGGCACAGGGTTTCAGACGAGCAACCGGTGTCAAACCGGGCAAGATGGAGAAGCTGGGTACTGCCTGCCGCCCGTGACACCTTAGGAACAAACGCTACATCAGGCCACAGTGTAACATCTGAGCCATCAGGATTCCACCGGCAGCAGGGCTCGGCTATCGAAAGAGCCTGCAATTCCCCCACACGCTTTGCAGAAGCCATCGCCAAAAGGACAGCTGTCTTCATTGAGAGCCATTTGAGGTCCGCAGATGCCAAGGTCTCAAATGGGAGGGACCGAAGAGCCTCAAGCACCTGATAAAGGTCCCAAGCAGGTGCTACAGGGCGGTTAGGTTGGTGCAAACGCAGAGCACCTCTCAGAAACAGTGCAACGTCCTTGCCACGGCCCACCGAACAACCATTCAGCCCCACATGCCAACAGGAAATGGCAGCCACATACACTTTTAAGGTAGATGGCGACCGCCCCTGATCCAGTAAAGCTTGCAGGAAGGTCAGTATGTCAGAGACTGAACACTGCACCGGGTCCCGCCCTTTATCACGGCACCAGGTCGCAAAGGCGGCCCATTTTCTAGCATAAACAGCCCGTGTGGACCGCGCCCATACACTTGCCATTGTATGCCCTACTGACCCAGTGTATCTGGAAAAAGTGGACCCCGGCCGTGCAGGGGCCAAATCCAGAGCCGGTCCAGGTCGGGGTGAAAAATCTGAACCCCCATCTGGGAAAGATCCCTCCTGGAGGGGAGACGCATTGGCGAGCCGGAGCTCAGCTCGCGTAGTAGAGGAAACCAAGTCCTCGCCGGCCAGAAGGACGCCACCAGCAGAACCCTATGACCCTCCTGACAAACCCTCAGGAGAGTCTGAAAAAGTAGGCTGAATGGTGGAAAGGCATAAAGGAGGGTCCGGGGCCCGTCGTGTCCCAGGGCATCGGTCCGTCTGGATTGCTACGCTGGTACCGAAGTTCCAGCCACAGCATGCCGTTTGCACATCGCCTGTCCAGGCGGCAACGGACTAAGCGGCACAGCGCCTGTCCAGTCGGTAGGTTGCTCCAGCGCAGCCAATCGAGCCAGCCTGACCGACCGGGGCATAACGCAACAGTTGGGACAAGCGTTATCCGACAGCTCCTCCCGGAGATGTTCCACACCGAGACAGGTGGGACCCAAGTCATGCCCGTCGTCGGGCTGAAGCGGAGCCAGAGAGGTTGAGCAGCATAAATTATCCAGCATCCTACTGCTGAAAGGCGTAATTAGTCCCCCACCAACAAGAAGTCAACACGGGCAGAAAACGCCACTGGCGACTCCGTCGTAGGAAAAAAAACCTGCAGATGCTTATGAACTCAGCGTGAGCAGAAACGCTACCGGTGAGTCTGACAATCAACCAAAGATGAACTCAGCACAAGCAGAAACGCCACTGGCGAGTCAGGCAATTAACTATACAGATAAACAACCTAAAGAACTCAGCGCGAGCAGAAAGGCCACCGGTGAGTCACAGCGATTAATGCGCAAATCAAAGCGAACAGTAAACTGCTGCCGAAAAAGAAAAACACTTACCAGTCGTCGCAGCGGCGACCGCCGATCTGGTAAAGACGAAAAGCAGCTTGTTCAGCCCCTGCAGGGCGAGAGTTACCCACAGCTCCGACCAAACTCGGTCACGGACTACTAGCAACAAGCAGCCGGGAAAACAGTGGTAGAAACTGGAGCAACCAGCTTCATACAACCACACGCCCATACTCAACACACCTGCGCGCGAGAAGAACAAGGGGATTGAACGCCGGGTGCCATGTGACTATATAGGGTCACGTGGGTCCCCGGCAGGTCACAAGTGACTTTGTTTTCATTAGTACTCAACCTGCGCATGCGCAAGAATGATCATTCAGTGGTTGAAGCACCGCCTCTGGCGGTCAGCAGGGATGAAATAAAAGATCTTATTATTGAAACAACTGTGGGCTGCAGAGGCGACCTCAGAAGAGTGGGCATCTTAAATACAGTAATTGCTCAATATTTTGACAAGTCATGTTTTACTATAAGCTTATTTGGTGGACCATAAAATAAAAACGTCTGAACAATTAATCATCCAACATCCCTCCATATTAGGAAGGGAACATTTCCACCTAACCCCTTTCTAACCCACTACACTATGTCTCAATGATTTGGCCTTGTGTTCACATACATGATAATGGTAAGATTATTATTATTTCCACTTGTTGTACAAATTAATAATTTAAAACGGAATTGTTTTTTTTATTACTAATAATATTAATAAAGTGTCTTATAAAACAGACTTTAAAATCCCAATCCTTTTTTAATTTCAAGGCTAAACCAACAGTATATAGGCTCCATATTTACTCTATGTAGCCTGAATGTGTGCAGCCTCAAGTACCTTTGAGGGTCAGACTGTGTTTAAACGTTAAACACAAAATGTTTGTACATTAAACTTAAAAAATCTGTTACTTTTCCGCATTTGGCTGCATCCTCCTCCAGCACATTTCTCTTTTTGTCTCTCCCTGTATGCTCCACCTTTACTCTTCCTTTCCAGGTTGGGAGACAGAGTCTCCTGCTTCATATCATCGCTCGCTAGCTGCACTAATTGCCGGCACCTGACACACCCCACGCCCCTTCCTCCACACCTTTGTGGTTGATACGGATGTTGGGGCAGGTCTTAAGAAAAATTAACCAATCGTCTTTCCCTTCACATGCTGCTGGCGTAAATGGCCTCTAAGTGGTCTGTCTCTCTGATAGCCGCGCACTTTTTTTTTTTAAGAGTGACAGCAGAGAATGCGATGCGGAGAAGTTATGGAGAAGTTATATTCTGCAGAAATTTAAGACCCAGATATTAGAATTTAATACTTTTTCAAGTCTTTTTAAGGTATTATTTTCAATTTCATAAATTTAATGCTTTTAAGACTTTTTAAGACCCAGCGGGAACCATGACCTCAATGAGTTGAAGAGGAAGCTTGCAAAGCACTTTGATAGATTTGAGATTCATGGTAAAAGTTCAAGAATGGTGCCCGTGGTTCTCACTACTCACATGATCAAAGCAATGAACCTCCTCGTGCAAAACAGAAGTAAATGTGAAGTCCTCACAGAGAATGTGTATTTATTTGCACGTCCAGGTGTACTTTCAGATTATAGACGCTCTGACAGCCTTCGCAACTATGCAATCCAATGTGGTGCAAAGAATCCAAAGGCAATTACGTCAACAAGATTGCGGAAACAAGTTGCCACTTTGTCCACAGTACTAAATCTAGAGGAAAATGAAAAGGATCGGCTTGCTATTTTTCTTGGATATGATATCCAGGTTCATTGATAATTCTATTGGCTTCCAGAAAGTACCTTATAGCTGGCAAAAGTCACCAAACTGTTGATGGCAATGGAAAAACAGAAACTGTCTGATGTGCAGGGGAAAGGACTGGATAATATTGACGTACACCCTGATGGTAAATTGTAGTAGGAAGCATCAGCTCCAAAGATTGGTATATAATGCATATTTGGCCTTTAATTTTGTCCTGACTATTTTTATCCAACCAGACAAGGTCTTGACAACTAATGATTCTGAGGAGTAAACCACAGCTGACATACAGCAGCTGAGAGGTATTGTGACTTGTTCAATATGTATTAATATTGAAATTCTAAGAGTGGAGATGGTTTATAGATATTTGATTTGTTACTCTTCCAAGATTCAATAACTGAGACTTCTGGGGATCCAAAGCACTCACCTGAATATACCATGTTGAGCGCCATTGAGGCCGCCTCCAATTCAGTCATATCAAAACGCTTGGAGGGCACATCAATAAATACCGGACCCACTGAACCAACAGTTGTTAAAATACAATACAATAAGTAAATGTATGTGTTATTAAAATATATTATTGTTTTTAAAGATCTTTCTATATTTATCAACATAAATACTCCATCTTTTTCAGATTCACAGCAGGCCACAGTCTTTAAAGTGGGTCGATCTTCTAATTCAGGGATGCCCAACCTTTTTTGTCCCAAGAGCTACTTTTTAAGTAGCTAACCCCCTGAGATGTACCAGTTCAGTTTCAACATCGCACAGGTCGTTTCCAGCCTGCAGTAACTACCCTCACAACACGTTTTGTTGTTGTCATACAAACATTAGACTTCACATCACCAACCCGCCCTCTCTCAAACACACACACACCAATCTATATGATGAGCAATAGCCATAACTGACCTTAATATTAACCAAACAGAAAAATAAACTAGATAAAAAACAGGTAGATCTCTGTTTAGAAAAAATAAATGACTTCCTATCTTAGTGGGAGGGAGGCTAGCTTTTTGTACCAAACGGATTACTGATTACTTCACTGAGTTTTCACTTTTTAGGCAGCTGTGGAATTCATAATTATACTTTTTGGAGGGAAACAAGATTACTAACGCATCATTGAAATGAATATAGGTTACTGACCAAATTTGCTTACATAACATGAAAGTATGTCTGCAGTTTTTCATAACGTACAAAAACCTTAACAGAAGTAAAAAATACCTATTATAAAAAGGAAAATATATTTTGATTGAAGACCTGGAATGAATGCCTAACTTTTGTAGAAGACATAATTAATATAATTTTTACTTTTGTGCAAATTTAGCTGATTGTTCTTGTAGTCTGAGAACTGTTATTTATAATTCACTGATTAAAATATTCATTTGCAAATGCAAAACAAGCTTTAATAAATAACCACTTTTACTATTTACTACGACTACTATACTATTTCTATACTAGAAATATTTACATATATATACATGCGCGCGCACACACACACACACACGCGCGTGCGCGCGCCACGCTCCTGCCCTAGTTGCGCAGCGGCCACCCCAAACATGTCCACACAGCTGCTGGTAGAAGTCCACGTGGGCGTGACTGGCCGAAAAAAATGTGAAAATAATTTTTTCTTTTCTAATGTTTAGTTTTATTTTAGTTTATTTTTTGGTTTATTTTACAGGGTCTTAATACTCGCTGAATATAGCATCAAAGTTGCTAAGTTGGCAACACTGACTTGCTGTCATGTCATAACAGGTCAAAACCTCGCGGTCGACTTGAGATCAGTCCGCGGTCTATAAGTAGATCGCAATCGATTGGTTGGGCACTCTTGTTCTAAGTGCTCTAACGAAAAGCAAGGTAGAAAGAGCATTTTATGTTCACATTTCTGTCTTTAATATCTTATATCAAACATTTTTTATCATCATTATTCTTGAGTTAAGACATATTTTGTTAATTATAAACAGATACAAGTGATAATGTGGGACTAAAGCTGAGGGAAAACACACAGAGAGGAGGGAGAAAGCAGGGGAACTGGAAAGGAAAAGAGAAATAATACTAACACTAATAAAAACAACAACAATACTACTACTACTAATAATAATAATGATAATAATAATAGACAACGCTAACAGATAACACAGAAAACAAAACCACAAACTAAAAAAACAACAATGAAAGACAACAGGGATCATGACAGATTCTGCATACAACAACTTTATTTAAATTAAATTGTTATAACCGCAACAAACAAAAAACAAACTATACAATTAAGAATATTTTTTAAACGAAGTGCAAAATATTTAGCTATTTGTAGACTTTTCTGGTTCTCTTGCCACAAATTCCTGTAACATATGTATGGTATACACTTCACAAGTTCTATGCAATGCCAGACCAAATTAAACTTTAGTGTAATATAAGAGATGAAAATTGCACATACTATAAGACAACATTTAGAATAGAATGCCTTTTATTGTCATTATACACATTGTACAATGAGATCGGAAGTATAATATATAAATCTCTAAAAAATATATGCAAAAATAAACAAAAATAACCTATTTGAATGATCTGCAGGAAATAAAAATAATTATAAGAATCTACAGAAAATAACATTATCTAGATAATTAAACAGAGGTCGTGATATTGCACTTGTAAATAAATATAAAATATTGCACAGATATTGCTATAATGGCATTATATATATATTGATTTGAGAGTATTGCACAGTTATAGTCCAGTTGAGCTCAGGGTGGTGACTGCTTTGGCGAAGAAGCCATTTTTGAATCTTTTTGTCCTGGCCTTGATGCACCTGTCGTGCCTGTCAGAGGGCAGCAGCTCAAACTGTTCAAAGCCAGGGTGTTAGCTGTCCTTGATGATATTTCTCGCTCTGCTGATGTATCGGGAGATGTAGATGTCCGTCAGGGTGGGGAGGGAGCAGCCGATGATTCTTGGTGCTGCTTTGACCACCCACTTTAGCCCCCATACTCAAATAGCTGCCCGCGGGCCTTTTGTGGCCCTCTGGGTATCTATTAATGGCCCACGAGTTGTTTTGAAAAGTTTCTTTTATATTATTAAAAAAATAACAGTTCAATCGCGCTGCCCGCTCTTATTTTGAAATCGCGCGCCGCGGTCTCAATACGAAACTTGGAGTTGCTTCCATGGCAACAATAAACAGATAGCCCTACATTGCTCCCAAACAGTGTTGCTAGATTGAGCGGTTTACATTTTGATTTTGAGAGTAAAAATTGCTTTGGGAGGGTGGAGACAATTTGGGCTGGTTTGAAGTCAGATTCTTCTCCCTTACCTCACTTTCGGGCTGAAGCCGTCCGCCATCACGCTCATTGCTCTCCAGTTTATTCCGACCTCGGGAGTGTGTGTGGCTCCGCTCACATAGCAATGCGAGGATAGAGAGAAAAAAAAAAAAAAAAAAAAAAAAACCTGCATCTTTGGCTGGGTCAGAGTTGTTAATGGAGAACGACTCTGGGCAGATTTTGTTGGATTTTAGCGTTTTGACATTTAGTGTTAAATTAACTTGTACTGAATTGTGTTCATTTTCACACAGTAAATATAACAATATATTCATTGGGCGGATTTTGTGATGTGGCGGTTTTTAACAGGTTTTTTAGGCTGGAAAACCTCGATCCTATCTGGCAACACTGCTCCCAAACTCGAGAAAGTCACTCTCAGCTGAAGCCACACGTTTACCGACCGGAGCAGTAATGGCATACTCGAAATTTTCTCCCAAAAAGCTGGACAGTGAAAACCGCCAGTTCCAACCAGAGTGGACAGAAGGGTTTCTACCACCGTCTAGCACTCGCCCTCTGTGCTTAATATGTCAAGAAAGGGTCGCGGCAATAAAAATAAGCAATGTGAAGTGACACTACGAATCAAAACACAAGCATTTTAAAGAGACATTTCCGCTAAACGCAGAGATTAGAACAACAAAATGAAATGCTCTTAAAGCATAATATAAAACATCCAACAGAATCCTCCACACTGGCCAAAGAAACAAGAGGCCTTAAATTTCTTCAGAATATAACTTCTCCGTATCGCATTCTCTGCTGGCCTGAGTCACTCTTAAAAAAAATGAAGAAAGAAAACATGCACGGCTATGAGAGAGACAGTCCTAGAGGAACGTGTGAGGAGGGAAACACGATTGGTTAATTGTGATTAAGACCCGCCCCAACAGTCCGTATCAAGGAAGGGCGTGGCGTGTCTATGGTGGCGGCAGCTAGCGAGCGATGCTAATAAGAAGCAGGAGACTCTCCCAACCTGGAAAGGAAGAGCAAAGGCGGCGCATACAGGGAGGGAGACAAAAAGAAAAGTGTTTAAACACAGTCTGATGTCCAGAGACCCTCAAAGGTACTTGAGGCTGCAAACATTCAGGCTACATAGAGTAAATATGGAGCCTACATACTGTAGATTTAGCTTTGAAATGAAAAAAGTCACTGATTTACAAGACACTTTATTAATATTATTAGTAATAAAAAGAATAATTCCGTTTTAAAATAGTAATTTGTGCAACAAATGGACATAATAATAATCTTACCATTATCATGTATGTGAACACAAGGCCAAATCATTGAGACATAGATAGTGTCCCTTCTCCCATTTTTTGTAACACGATTAATTGTTCAGACGTTTTTATTTTATGGTCCACCAAATATGCTTATAGTTAAAGATGACCTGATGACAGTTTAACACAGTTAGTATGTGTTAAACTGTTTCTTTTAATTATATCGGTTAGAGTTTTTCCTCCATTTTCTTTGCTGTTTCTGCAGCTGCCTGGGTGTCACATCTGTTCTACCTGGCGCTGGAGAACTCGCAGCACATTCACATATCACAGAGAAGCATTCCCTCTTGCGCTTCTGATACCTGTTAAAATAAGATATCAATAGGAACATTTGTGAGACAGCAAAGTCTTGAGCATACTCCAAGGAAGGAGATAATAAGGAGATGAGACAGAGGGAAAAAGGGAGGGAGAGCGGAAGAGAGGGAGTAAGAGAGACACTACCTTTCCCTTTCCTTTCTCCTATATTCCACTAGAAGGTCCGGATTGTTATAAATCTTCTGCCTATGTTTTTCCAACCTAGCTCTTGATGCTGCCCTCTTCTGTTCACTTCCTTTTGCCCTTCATATTAGGTGATATCAATTAGCATAAATTAGCAAAACAATTTATCCTAAAAAATTGAAAGTGTAATAAACAATACCAAACATTACATTTTAAATAACCTATACATTTATACATTTATAAGACACTTTTCACCACCGTAATCTTATTTCTCATTACCGCAACATGCCTCAGATTACGCGGTAATGAAAGTTACGCATTACGGTAGTGAATGACATCTACATGAGCTAGCTTAAAATTCTAGCATGCTATGATGACTCAGTTAAATTTTTCTCACAAATAGTATGAACTGCTGTTGAAGTCCTCCTTGACTTCCCCAGGTTGGTTGATCTCAGGACAGCGTATTCAGGTTCTCACAATGTTCAAATAAAAGATATAAACTCACAATCGCTCAGTCCAAAAAAACCTCTTGTGAAAGATAAGAGTTTCAGCCTGTCAGGATGGAGAGCCGAGATCGGGTCTGAGCTCTACCTCTGCATCAGGCTATTTTATTGAGATTAGGGAGTATACAGAGTCATAAAACAAGTCACATGTGATTTACACAAACTGTTGCAGAAACCATTATTCCCCCTCCTCGCTGACCCCTCACTGACCCCTCGCTGATCCCTATCAGTCTGCAGACACAGGAAGAAAAGATAGTACCACTTTGCCATCTGGTTTCACCCCCCAACTAACAGATTTATTGCTAGGGATCGATGGATCGCCCCCTTCCCGTGCCCCTCTGAACTCAGCTCCTCAGAGAGATAATAAACAGGCCTTATCAGGAATTTCTAGCTCTTTGTTATATGCACACACTTCTAGTATGAAAAGAAACATGAATATATATGAAAGAAACATGGATATAAATGTTTACCATTCAACACTGCCAAATTTCTTCTGTACGAAAAAGTATCTTATTAATACCTTTTTAAGAACATGAGATAATACTTCACAGTAATGATCACCTATAGTGTAAAAATAGGCATATGGAAGTAGAAACTTAACAGTTATCATGATCTAAAGATGTGAAACAATCTTACATTGTTGCCGTCGTTGTCTTCTTTTTTTTGTGGTGCATCATGGGTCAGAAAACCTTTATTTAAAAAAATGCTGTGAATATTACAGGACTTTGAACACGGTCATATGGTAATGAGAATCACTTTTATTAAGATATTCTGAATTACTTAATAGCAAAATATTATATATTGTCAGATTTTAAATAATTTATGTATATTTAAACAAATTTGTGATATTTTTACAAACCTGCTTCATTATTTATGACAAATTGAGGCAAAAGCGTTTTTATCCCCCTTAGGACGCATTACGGTAATGAATTTGTGACTTCAGAAATAATGATTGTTCAAATAAAAGACAATTATTTTTTAGTTTTTTATGAATATGCCCCAAAAATCTTCTAAGGCTTTCGATAGGTTGGGTTTGTAAGAATCACCCATATATCTATAATAAAGGCTAGATGTCACACGGTGCAGACTCCAACATCCACACTGGCGGCGATCGCACCACAGTCAGGCAGTCTGGACCAGATGTGTTGAACATAATTGGACGTGAGTGATCCGAACAAACTTAAATACTCAGATCTCGCAGAAAACGTCACAGATTTACACAGTTTGGTTTCTTAAAAGCTTTATTAACGTGGCTATAATTTTGGATGGCTGAACCTTTTCAAAGTGTTGACAAAATGCCAGACTTTTGTGCAGCAGCATATGGATGCAGGAATCGCTGTTGGTTAAAAACAAGATCTCCCCTTTTACCTCTAAGACATTGTTTAATGTCAGGGTTTAGTGCTGTTTAGTTTGATTTAATATTTAGTTGTTATTAAATATTTGATTACTGTTTAATTATCATTTCTGGGCTTTAAATCCTCTGG
>JAVLVB010000878.1:0-30920 GCA_032876305.1 Orestias chungarensis | reverse complement strand
GATAGACTTTATTGATCCCGAAGGAAATTGTTTTGCCAGGGTTACAGAGTATCAAATAACAATTAACACGACACACTCATCTCACATACAACACAGTACAGTACACAATCAACATATAACAATAACCACACTACTATTTATCCCTCCTGCAGATGGAAGAGGAATTGTACAGTTTGATTGCCACAGGTAAGAAAGACCTTCTGTGGCGTTCTGTGGTGACTCTCGGTGGTTTCAGTCTCCGGCTGAAGGTGCTCTGACAGGCCGTCAGCGTGGCATGTAGGGGGTGGGAGGTGTTGTCCTTGATGCGGAGCAGCTTCCTCAGCATCCTCCTCTCTGACACCTCCACCACAGACTCCAGTTCCAGTCCCAGGACAGAGCAAGCTCTCCTAAAGAGCTTGTTGAGTCTGTTGGTGTCAGCCGTCCTCAGCCGGCTGCCCCAGTACGCGACAGCGTAGAAGATGGCGCTGGCGACCACAGAGTGGTAGAATATCTGCAGCATGGTCCTGCAGACGTTGAAAGATCTGAGCCTCCTGAGGAAGTACAGTCTGCTCTGACCTTTTTTGTAGACAGTGTGTGTGTTCTTAGACCAGTCCAGTTTATTGTCTATGTGGACACCGAGTTATTTGTAGTAATCCACTATGTCCACAGCTGAGCCGTTGATGATGACGGGGTCTGGGCGGTTCCGCTGTTTCCTGAAGTCCACCACCAGCTCCTTTGTCTTCCCGACGTTAGGCTGCAGATGGTTCAGCCCACACCACTCCACGAACCTGTCCACCACACTCCTGTACTCGGCCTCCTGGTCCCTGCTGATGCAGCCCACGATGGCAGAGTCGTCTCAGAACTTCTGCAGGTGGCAGGACTGTGAGCAAAACCTGAAATCAGAGCTGTAGAGCGTGAACAGGAACGGAGACAGTACTGTCCCCTGTGGGACCCCCGTACTGCTCCTTATGATGTCTGATGTGGTGTGTTGCAGTCTTACATACTGGGAGCGGCCTGTTAGGTAGTTGTTTGTGCACATCGATCTAAGGGAGTCACTCAGCCATGAGTGTGACTGCATGGGTCTTGGAGGTTTGGTGATCAGTGGGCACAAGTGGTCTAAGCAGGAACTTAGTGTTGAGCAGAGGGACTCTCTGGCATCATTTACCTCCAGAGATTAGAAAGTGCTACGGCGTGAAAGAGCAGAGGTTACAAGTGCAGAGAAGTGGGCAGGAGACAAGTTGCGGAGATTGCGTCGAAAGGAGACAGTAGGAGGGTGTGCAGTGGGTAGTTGATGGAGAGAAGCATCAAGCTGAATAAAGTAGTGGTCTGAGAGGTGCAGAGGAGTAACCTTTAGTGAGTTGGTCTTGTAGTGTCTGCTTCAAACAAGATCAAGTACTTAACTGGCCCCGTGAGTTGGGGGGGCTGCTTACCAACTGGAGATCAGACGATTGAGTTAGCGAGAAGAAATCTGCAGCGTCAAAGTGAATGTTCATATCACCAAGGACAAGCAGAGGACAGTCATGCTCGGGGATGGAGGAGAGCGTGGAGTCTAGATCTTCTAGGAAGTTACCCAATTGACCTGGAGGATGATATACAACAACCACATACATTTTAGCAGGTGCTGTTGTCAGGGCAGCATGGTATTTAAAGGAGTTGTAAGAGGCTCCTCAGTTGAAATGGGTATATTTCCATTTGTTAGATATCAATCGCCCCGTACCACCTCCTCTTTTGCCAAGCCGTGGTGTGTAAGAGAATCTGTAGTTGGTGCAGTCGATGTGGCGCTGTTTTATGGTTTGATCCACGTTTCTGAGGGTAAGTATGTCCAATGAGAGATGGTTTACATAAGCAGAAATGAAGTCTGCCTTGTTCACCGCTGACTGACAGTTCCATAGACCTACAGAGAATTTATATTTCCGTTTGTGAAAGTAGAACCGCCTGCGGGTGCCAGAAATAAAAGAGATAGGATGGTGACACATTGTTTCCTACGTTCCACAGCGGAAACCATGGTAACGGACGTCTGTGTCGACGCGCATATAAAACCGCTTCGCGTTCTTTTCTCGTTCCCTTCGGAAGGAAACACCGGAAGGAGCCTAAAAGGCCTCGGAAGGTTTGAATTCTCTGAAGCAATTAGCAAACTTGGTGAAGAAGCTAAAAATGACAACGAAGCAACACGAGCAGGGAGACAAGGGGAAAGGTTCATAATCCTGTTTTACTATTTTAATAAATACATTATTGCTAAGATATCCGTGAATTGTTTAGATAAATTTGAGAGATTAAAACTAGATTAAGAACTAGTAGCATTCTTTGCTAGCATTAATTTTCAAGGATTCTTTATTGTCATCACATCACATGTGGTACATGAGGTGGGACGAAGTTGTAATCCCACTGTCCAGTTTACACCCTGAGAGAGATTAGAAAATAGCTATAAATAAGAAGGATATAATAAAATCTAAGAAATATAAAATAATAAGATTGGTAAACAAAAAATGTACAAGATTTAGGAAGTCGGACATAGCAGCAATGAAAATCCGGAGTATAAATTTGCTGTAGCAGCATGGATGGTTCAGTGAAGTGACATATAAAAGTGAGATATTAAAGAGATCAGTGCCGGTTAAATAAAAAAGTGTTTTTAATTTGTGATTGTCCTTGCGGTGTGCTTGAGAGTCTTACAGCTTCTGGAACGAAGCGGTTTCTCAGTCTGGCGGTTTTGCACTTTATGCTCTGCAGCCTCCTGCCTGAGGGAAGCAGGACAAAAAGTGAGTGTCCTGGGTGGGTGGGATCCTTCATGAGGCCCTTTTCCTGCATCTGGAGGTGTAAATGACTGTGAGGCTGGAGAGGCTAACTCCAACAATCCTCTGTGCAGCATTCACCACACTCTGCAGGGCTTTCCTGTCTGCAGCAGAGCAGCTTCCATGCCACATGTTGATGCTGGAGCACAATACGCTCTCCACCACACATCTATAGAAGGAGGTGAGGACTGGGCTCCCGAGGAAGTAGAGCCGCTGGTGTGCCTTCCTGACCAGAGTGGAAGTGTTTTTGCTCCAGGTGAGGTTGTTACTCAGGTGTACATCCAAGTACCAGTAGCTGCTGACCACTTCCACCGCAGATCCTCCGATACGCACGGGCAGGTGGGCAATCATCTCCTTGGTCTTCTTTACATTAATGCAGAGGTTGTTCTCTCTGCAACAACCCTCCAGGTGTTCCACCTCCTGCCTGTAGCTGGACTCATCACTGTTTGTGATGCATCCAACCACTAGTCCGTAATGCACTTAATGCCCTTCCACATGCTCTGTGGATCCTGGGAGGAAAAGTGTCCCTGGATTTTCTGGCCATATGCAGCTTTTGCCCTCTTAACTCCTGCAGTCAGCTCTCTTCTTGCCTCTTTTGGGCGTTAAATGAGCTTTCTGGTTGAAGATCATTAGAAATGTCAGGAATTTTAACTGTGGTAGATATATAAAGAAAACTTCTTGTCATGGTCTGTTTTTTGTTCTGTATAGTTTGCTGTAGTTTTTATATTATTTTATTTAGGCTATTTTCTAGTTTGCTTAAGTCTTTGTTTTGTTATTTCCATTCTGTGTTATATAGATCCCCCAGCTCTCTATTTCCTCTTCTATCTCTCTCTTCCTCTCTATGTGTTTTCCTTCAGTTCCTAATCTCATCATCATTCACATTTGTTTCAAATTAGCTAATCATCTTCTCCACTGCTCCACCTCCTGCTCCCATGTATATAAACCTTATTCATGCTTTCACTCACCGCTGGATTGTCCGTTACCTTACCTCTCCTCGTTACCTCTGTCCTCCTTCTACTGCCAGTTAGCTCAGTTAGCTCCCCTGCTGTTCGCCTGGTTCTCTGTGCTGGTTCTCTCACCTCCATCATTTTCCTCTGTTCCCCTTCTCAGTTATTTTCTTAGCAGTTTTGTTTTTTTGTTGCCTCCGGTTTCCCTTGCTTCCCTCTATTTGTTTCAATTGTTTATTTTTTCACTGCTTTAGCTCCTTCGTTTCCGCCGGTTACCCTTGCACCACTTGTTGTTATTCGTTTTTTTACTGTCTTTTTCTTCCTTCGTTCTTCCGATGGTTTGTTTATTTTTATTGTTTTGTTCTTTTCTCAATTCTTAGTTCCCGTGTTCCTCTAGATCTGCGGTAATCTACCAGTTTGTTTCTGTTTACTTTCTAGTTCTAGTCCCGTGTCATCCCTGGTCATGGTCAGTTCCGCATACCTCTTGTCTCATGTTCGGTCCATTATTACATCTGTTCAATAAATCTTATATTCTTCACGTAAATCCACCTCTGCTCGAGTCTTTATCGCAAAACCTTGACACTTCTGTTACTAATAATATGTTTTACTGAGTTTGATTTCCAATTTCTTTGAAAACTGGATTTTATTTAACCCTTATTTTGAAAAAGGCCTTGAAAAACATTGTGTGCCATGGATACCCCATTTAAAATACATACAGTTAGCATAATACTTTTATAGAACATTGATTAAATCTACACAGGCCAGGCAAATAGATTCTCGAAAGTGATTTGATGTATTGTTTTAGTTCAGTTTTCAATGTAATTATTTGCTTTTGATCTTTATGAATAAAAACTATTAAAGTAGTGTATTGTTTATTCTCTTTATAGTGTGCATTGTGGAAATTATAGGTGCCCATGTGTGGATAGGATCCCTGGATATGGGTAAGGATGTGGATGTGTTGTGTGGTGAGAATGGTTTTGGTGAAGGAGTGGAGCGAGATGGCTCTGGGTGTTGGTTTTATGGGGATGTTTGTTTTGAGTTTGACATGGATAATTATAGGGTTTTGGATGACGAGTCTGGTTCTGAGAGTAAAGGAGTGGAATTGAACTAGAATCAAGAATCAAGAATCAGTTTATTTATATAGCGCCAATTTACAACAGGTGTCGTCTCAAGGCACTTCACAGAAAATCAATTAAAATCAAGGATACATTCTAACAAATCAATTTAAAAAGGTTTCCAATCTAAGGAACCCCAGCAGATTGCATCGAGTCATTGACTTGCAGCATTCACTCCTCTGGAATCAAAAGACAGAAACAATGGCTTGTGTTGTCGTTGACTTTACAGCAATCCCTCATACTGAGCATGCATGTAACGACAGTGGAGAGGAAAAACTCCCCTTTAACAGGAAGAAAAAACTACTTATGGGATTCAGTTTATGGAAAGCCTTGTTATGAGTCCGACTTAGAGGATGATCCAAGTCTGCTCCAAACACTTCCCTAAAGAGGACGAGGACGGAAGACCTGGCTTGGTCCACATCCACTCCTAGCATTTTGAAAAAGAGGGCAAAGGAGGAAGGTGCTGAGGAGAAGCGCTCTGCATTGAAAAGAAAGAGACTTTGTAAGAAGCGTTTCAGTGTTTATTCAAGCACTGAAGTTCAACTCGCGTCAACATCTGGAAGATTGAGAGGTGGCGTTAGCTTAAGTTTTATTTGTCACTGCTAGTATTTAGATCTTATGAAACCAAGCTAGAAATGTTTTAGAGAAACATAAGAGGAGACAAGAAAATAAATAAAAGACTGGTCAAGACAGGCAGACAACAGGAAACAAAAAATGTTTACCGGTCGACAAAAAAATCAACAAGGAAGAACCAAAATAAATCCACGGTAAAAATAGATAAATAACCTGAACCAGTAAACGTGGCAGGACGAAAGAGACTCAAATGTGCAAATAACGAGAATTCTGTTTGGCATAAAATAAAGTGAGACAACACAGTAAAATCAGTAGTGAATGGAAACACCATGCTGGCCATAAATAAATCTTGAAGGGGAGAGAAATATAGAGGTTTCTGTAATAAAAGCATAATAGGAGCTGTGCTAAATGAATGAAGTACAAAAGTTAAAACATGACATTGCTATGTTATGGGAAAGTGTCCACAAACTTAAATAGTCTTCCTTTTCTAAAAAAAAAACAAACTAAGATTGTTCATACCATATTTGAACAATATTGCAACCAAGTCCAATGGAAATGGCTGTGGCATGGTAGGTATGGCAGATGTTTTGTAATCTGCAAAATGTAGTTTCAATTTTTGCTGCCTCAGTTTACAGGTCAATCTGCAAGGTACTTAAATACCATCTTTCTCTTGTTTTCTGTAGTTTTGTATGTTGTGGAGGAGAGGGAATATATTTTGGTCTAGCAAAGACAATCCGAATAAAGTTTTTTTAGGTTTGTGGTTATGATGAGGAAAAAGTGGGACATTTTTAAAAATGATAGTACTTAGTGTTGATCATAACTGATTTTGAAATATTTAATGCTTCTAAAAAAAAACATCATCTAATTTATTTCTTGTTAAACAACTGTGTCTGTAATATGAAAGTTTTAGGCATTTTTAAATGAAAATAGTGATATATACTGTAAGACACACAACTGTGTCTACTGTGTAATTTTTTTAAGAGTTCAGTGGACTCAAAAGATTCAAGGAGCTCCAACTTCAACAAATAGCGTACAGAGGAGTTTGACCATATCCTTGCATAGACAGGGATGAGGTTTGACAACATTGCTTCGTTTGACTGGGACAATTTTGAAGCATTTCTTCAGGAGAAACTCTGCCCCTTTCCTCCTCTCCCTTCTGCTACCCCTGTGCCACCAGAGATTACAGAATATCTATGTAATCCAGAAATCTGGGTAAATTCAGGTAATCATGGAGATTTAAAGAGCTCTGTCGCTAAAGAAGAGCTTATGGAAGAATTTGAGTGGTTCATGGCAGATAAGGAGGAATTGTCTGAACACTTGGCTCCCTCTGAATGGGTAACTGTAGAAGGCCTTCTGAAGGGAAAGCTCAACCCATCTCCTCCATCCAGCCAGCTACACCACAGATTGCAAAATTTTAACAAAATCCAGACATCAGAAAGAGTTCATGGAATGAGAGAGATTTGGAGAGCCCTGTCTCCAGGATGATTGCAGTCCCCACCAAATGTGACCAAAGAGACATTCTCAGCCCTCCTCCTCCTACATCAACTTCTTCTCCACATCTTCCGCACCCTAACATGTACTATGCTTTACCACAGTTTAATATGGACATAACTGTGGGCAGTCAAAACAAATACCAAGAGTCCATGTTTGGGCCTGCTCGTTCAACATTCACACCTCAAGCTCATTCCAATCGTCTTCATTCTTCTGTTATCCTTGCTCCATCACAGTCCAGGGTTGGGATGAATTAAGAGAATGAGCAATATTCAAGGAGCTCTGTCTCCATCGGGAGCTCATTGAAGACGTGGAATGTTTCCTACCACAAAAGAGGGCAAAGTCTGGCAATGTGGCCCCCATTAGCTTCGCTATGGAGGCAATTCCTTTTGAAGGGGTAAACCTCTCTCCTCCTCCATCCCAGACCAATTCTCCTCCTCCTTTCCAGCTAGAACCACCAGATTTCATTAAACCTAGCACAGCGATTAGTCTTGTTCTTCCTGGCATGCCATAAACAATTAGCAATTTTTTTGAAGTATTATCTTAATAGTTTAATAAAGAGATTAGAGCTTTCTTCTGGTTCCATTGTGTTTTATAATTTTTTCAAATATAAAATTTCTGTTACGGTCACTGACCTCTAGGGAATCTCTCTTCATGGGAGAGTTTTTTTCTTTGTATTTCAGTTCTACCTGGCTACCACAGGTGTAATGTGTTGGAGGTCATCAGCCACCCCATAAAGTTCTTCATGCCAGATGTGTTAAATTAGATTGGATTCCTGCCCACATTGGAGTAGTAGGAAATGAGCTGGCAGATAGTTTTGCTAAAAATGCAGCAAAAAAGAGTATTGTTGCTTTAAATATTAAAATAAGCAAACATTAGGTTAAAAGTATTAGTAAAATGTATGAAGAAATGTAAGAAGAAATTGCAGAAACAGTGTGATAGAGGAAGCAATGCAAGATTTTATTACTGCATCCAAAAAAATAAGTTGGGTAATTCAGGAAATGTAACAGGAGTAAAAAAGAAGGTGATACTATATCTAGATTAAGATTTGGACATACAGGTTTAAACAGTACTCTTAAAGTAATTAACAAACATAGTACTGGTTTATGTAGTTATTGTGGAAAATTAGAAACAATACAACATTTTTTTTCAGAGTAGTAAGTATGTTCAGGAAAGGGAGGTGTTAATTAGAGGGTTAGGTGTAGGGTTAGTAAGAATAACAATAAATTAGATATTAGGGATTTTCTTCAAAGATCGTCTGGGGATGTAGTTTTTAATAGTATTTTCAGTTTTCTTAGGAGAACAGGTAATATGGGAAGATTATAGTGGATTAACATCTGATCCATTCTCCAGTCTGGAAGGTGGCGGTAATACACCTATAAGTTGTTTGCCATCCGCCATCTAACAAAAAAGAAGAAGAAGTGTCAGATCCGTTTTCTTTCCTGGGCCTTGATCTGAAGTGATCTTGTCTGTGAGCTGACTGTTTGTGGGGGACTTAAAGGATTTTGCTGTGAGCATATTGTGTGAAATTAAGTGTCCATCTATAGTTTTGTTTCTGATCTCAGTGGAAGCTGGTAGGGGTTCTCTGCCATTTTGTTTAACTGTTTTCTCCTGTTTTGTAGTTAGTCAGGAAGTTCAGGTTTTGTATTCTTTCTTTTAGTTCTCCTCTAGAAAGTGTGTTTATTTTTTATAGTTAAAGGGGGGTGTTTTGTTTATTGTTTTGGCCTTGGAGACCCTGAAGCTTAACGCTTCCTTATGTTTCTGCCTCCTGTGATGGAAGTTTTACCAGAACTATGAAATAACCTATGTTTTGCAACTAACATCAACTGTTTGGATTACTGATTTTTGATTTTCTGCCTTTTACCTACCAGATCCTAGACAGTGTACCTATTGTCAACCTTCACAATCCTACAACCCTTTGGAGTTCTGTAAGTAAAACACATGATCATCAACAAACGACTAAACATGTGGAGCTCTTATTTGTGCGTTCACGCAGTCATCTTACTGTGATTCTGTGCATTTGACTGGTCTTGTACAGCATTGTTTCTTCACTTCCTCTGCCCAACGTTTCCAGCTTAAAGTAACATTTTAATTAATTCATTCAAATGTTCTTATCCTCTCATGTTGTGTCTCAGTGGATTGTGTTTTTGTTGGAATGTTGATCCTCTTTCAATGTGATTTTGGATGGATTTTTGTCTTTTGTCAGTAGCAAGAGAAAGCAGAATGAGCAGGATCATGCTAGGTCGTATGTGAAGAAGCCACTAAACGCTTCATGCTCTTCTTAAAACAGCTGAGACCAATGGTGGTGGTCGAGCTTAACATGAACCACATTGCAGTTGTAAACAGCATTTGGGGAGAAAGGGTAAGTCAGGTTGATCTTAAGATTTAAGGAAATAGGCATCAAATTAGATCAGTCACATATTAATTGAAGTTTTGTCAAGTCTAATTTTACTTCTGTAAAAAAAAAAAAAAAAAACACATTCAAGAAAACTGAGAAAATGAAAGACATACACCCAACTTGTAGAATATAAATTCTGTAGCTGAAATTGTAAATCCCAGCAAGTGTTTATGTGATAAAAATATTAAATGGGATTACAATGTGTCAGATTGGAAAACTTCAGTGTATGTAATAATATTTGGGGAGGTTAAATCATCGTATTTAATCAATGGGCATTAAAAAGATTTTTAACATCCCCATATTTTTCAGAGATCTTTTTATATAACAAATTGTGGTATTATATAATAGTGTGTGTACATTTTCAAACCACTGGAACTAACACATCCAATATTGAAGTTTCAAATGTTTCATTAGTAATAATATTCATTAGTATTTTATACGTAGAGCTGAAAGTACAAACTTAACGATTTAACCTGAATGCTTGTTTTCTGGCAGAAAGTAAATAAATAAATAAATGTGACGTTATACAAAATTATTCAAAATGTTTACGGTTAGCATCATTGTCTCATAGCCCAAATATGTAGGATTCTGCACCTTGTGGCACGTTTCATACATGTACACCTAAATAAATCAGTTACTAAAAACGTTAAGAGTAACACTGTGTAGATGAGTTTCTTTTATCTGATATTAACTTAAGTAAGAAGATGTTACGTATTTGAATTTTTTTACGTAATAGTCTGTAGGAAGGCTCATATCCACTCATCTATTATCCATACCACGCAATGGGTGACTATAGTTAATCAAGTTTTATTTATTTATCAAAACCTTAATGTAAGAAACCCTTGGAAAAGTAAACATAACAGTTAGTCTTGGGAGTTTTTAAACGTCAATCATTTTGAGGATAAATTATAATTCCAATGACAAGGTGTTTATTTCCAAAGCAATAAACAATCCAATAAATGCTCACCCCTACATTTAAGATAAACTATTTTTAACTTCAAATTTCTTATGTTTTTGTATACAAGGAGGAATAAAGAATGTAATTCTTCTGACATGTTTAGTAACAATGGGAACAAATTAAAAAAGCAGACTAACAAAACTACAAATGCAACATATTTTGCTGTCAGATATTTATTTGTTGTATTTGTAAATTTAGTTGAACCAGTTTCTGCTTTAGTGTCGCCATCATTTTTAGCTTATAGCAAATAACATAGTTCTCTCTCTATCCCCTCCAAACTGCTTGGACTTATATCAAATAAACCACAACTTATTTTAACTGTTTATTTTGTTCATTTTTATAATACAAGAAATTTATTATAGTCAAATTAAGCCTGAGGACTAAATTCTTTGATCATGCTAAGTTGATGTACAGTTGTTCTTTTGTAGATTTTGCTGAAAAAAAAAGACAAGTGAATAAAATTGCCACTTGTGAACTAAAACAAAGTAAAAATTAGTGATGGTCCAGCAACAACAGTGTTGCTTTGTTTGTGATTCCTGATCCCTCATCTTCACCAATGACATCCGGAGTTCCAAATGGAAAATACGTGTTACCCTTGTTTGTTTGTTCATTGTTTAGGGTGACATACATGCCATGTTAAGTCTTTCTATGAGGTCCAGTATAATTAGCCTGGTCACAGCATTGCCAAAATAATGAAGGGAGAGCAAGTACAACAAGAATAAGTATTGTCTTTATTGCGAAAAACCCATTTCTAAAATGGCAAGACATTTGGAAGGCATACACAGTAACAAGCCTGATGTTGCAATGGCTTTCAGTTTTCCGAAAGGATCCCACAAAAGAAGAGAGCTGTTACGGGCTCTTAAAAAGGTAAACTATGAACATAAAGCCACTGGCAGTCCAAGGTGCTGGAGTATTTGTGGCTTGTCAAAGACCAACTGTGGAAAAAAAGTCTGATTACAGTCATTGGAAATTTTGACAAGGGCTGTATGCAAGAGAATCTGAGAAGGTGCCCTCAGAAACCTGTTGAATAAGAGTCTCAAACTGGATGAAAGCGAAAACATCTTGACTTGCCATAACCCAATCAAGTTCATGAAGATGTTTGGAAGATTGCTCGTGGAATGACCCAGGAAGATCTCCTCAGTTGCAGGAAACCACATTAAAGAAGAAATGATTGTCAAGTGTGTAAATTTTTTTATATTTTTTTCCAAATCCACCCTCTATCTATGTATAATTGTTTTTCTTGGTTTTTGAATTGTATTTTATTTTGGTGGAGAAGTCCACACAGGTGTGACTGGCAGAAAAAAAATTAGAAAATTATTTAAGTTCAGAATGTAAATTGTGATGGAAGTTTTAAAACACAGAATCGGACGGACAGGTCTAAACCCGGCAAGCTTATAATGAGCTAGCGGCGGCTAAAAGACAACTAGCAAGTTAGAAAGTTAAAATACTTAATTAACGAAAACTGGCAATATAAAATATTACTGCGAATCTGTGATACGGAACAGTCAGCTAACGATTTACAACAGCTAAAAAAAGTTGTACTTTTATAAACTTACCGCTTCTTCTGCGCCGCTACCTGTTCCACCTGGCGCTGGAGAACTCGCAGCACACGGACTGTATCACGGAGAAGCTATGGAATTCCGTGCTGGCTGGGGAGTGCACGTTTGTGTGTGTGTTTAGATGTGTATATATATGTAAATAGTATAGTACTCGTAGTAAATAGTAAAACTGGTTCTTTATTAAAGCTTGTTTCGTATTTTACTTCTTTTTTTGCATTTTACATATTTTACAATAAATTGTTTGGTCATTTATTTTTGCACAATTGAGCACAATGAAAAACGGTTTCAATTAAATAAATATTTTAATCAGTGAGTTATAAATATCAGTTCTCACACTACAAGGACAATCAACTAAGTTTGCATGAAAAAAAAAAAATTATAATTTATGTCTTCTACAAAAGTTAAGCCTTCATCCCAGGTCTTCAATCAAAACATATAAAGCAACATAATAGGTATTTTTACTTCTGTTAAGGTTTTTGTACGTTATGAAACACTGCAGACATACTCTCATATTATGTAAGCAAATTCGGTCAGTAGCCTATATGCATTCAATGATGTTTTAGCAATCTCGTTTCCCTCCAAAATGCATAATTATGAATTCCCCTGCTGCCTAAAAATGCTTTGATAAAGTGAAAACTCAGTGAAGTAATCAGTAATGGGTTCATTATGGGTGAATAATTACTCAAACTTGTGTGGGAAGGTGAAAAAGTAGTTTTCGCACCAAAACCTGTTCAAACTGACTTACCAGGCTGAGATGTTTAGAACTATTCGGAGCTACATGAACCACATGACCGCCTATCTCCGAGGTCAAAGAGTTAAATAATACGAGTCCTGTGGAATGATAATCATTTATATTCATGTTTCTTTTAATAATAGAAGTGTTTGCATATAAGAGTAGGTATAACTTTTCTGATAAGGCTTGCTTATTCTCTCTGGAGAGTGTGGACAAGTGTGGACATTGAGTTATTACGATTGCACACTGAACGATTGCAGAAGCCTTAATATGCTACTCTGAGATCAACAAATCCGAGGAAGTCAAGAAGGACTTCAACAATTTGGGGGCTCGTCCGGGATCTCAGGAGAAAAGCGAAATAATTCGGCACCTGGGCTGATCATGAACAGACAACAGATACGACTACTGCGCTAAAAACTATTTAAGGTAAGAGCAGAGCCTGTTTAAATCAAAATCTGCTATTGGCTTAAAACCAAAATAAATCGTGTCTGAAGTCTTAGTAGTGTAAGCCTGTAAATTAAAGGGTCTGGCAATGTTCTGTGTGGATGAAAGAGCGGCGTCCCTGGAATTAGATTAAAATTAAAGGGCACAGTCCCTGGAATTAGAGGAATAAAGATTCTCAGAGAGTGGCAACTCACACAGTGACTTGACGAAGCATTGGGAAGCTGGGTTAAAGGCCCGGGGAACTGGGGAACCCCGAAATAGTCTAGAGTACATAGGCTAGTGCGGAAGCAAGAGTCAGATAAGACGTGAATGGTGATCCCTCTACGTTTGGAAACCGCTGATTCAGGTGGGATTGTGTTATAGAAACCACGTCGTGAATTAGAGTCACCAAAGGTCGTGTCAGCTTATAGTACTCTCGCCTGGCACTGAACAACTGAGGAATATTAAAGGTCAGCTTTGGTGTCACAGGGGTAGATGATGACCAAAACTGTGAACGTATAAAATTCTGGTGTCTGTGTATACTACGGTGTGTACTTAAAACTCACATTGACACGTTGCTGACTGAAGTGTGAGCTTGGCCAGAATTCTGTTAAAATATAACCTGATCTCGAGATAAAATCATGCACTAGAAACCAGTATTACATAAATGGTCTGACTCCGTATTATACAGACCTATTAGTTAATATAATAACTTGATCTCGGGATAAGGGTCGGGTATTTAGAAAAACAATTATTAATATTAAGTCTGATTCTGCAGACAATCAGATAACTCAAATGAACTGTTCCTCGTCAGACGTTTAATCACCTTTGATAATATTTATATGAGCTGACGCGGTACAGACCAACAGCATAATATACATGACCCATGGTTAAACGCAAAATCTAAAATGGAAGGTGAATTTGACCGAGAAAAAGATGATGATAGCTGAGGTCCATGGCGTACGATCGCAGTGCAATTGAATCACATGGAAGGTGTAATAAAAATTGCGTTGTCAAAGAAGGAACGGCAAAAAGTTATAGGACAGATGAGGAGGAAGATAGAAAAAGAGGTTCAAGAGCAGGGGGAGACTATGGAGGAACAGACCTCACTGGGAAGATTTTTGCTGGGATAGAGCACAGGGTGCGGATAAATTAAAGGAAGTGGAAAGATGAGAAAGAATAAGCAAAAGGAGGCACAGGATTGGACTCAGCTGGCTATGTGGTGGCAGGGCGCCGCTCATTTGATGAAACATAAATACCCAAAAATACACAGAACCTAAACTTAAACCACCCGCACATCCCGACGTGATGCAGATCGGTCGACACAGCGAACGTTAGGATCGAACCATTTGTTCATTCATCCGGGGCCCCAACTGAATAAGGCGAGCAGAAACATATTTAATTAAATTCTGCATATTGAGTATGATAAAAAAAGGATGAATGAATTGATGAAGTAGATCCAGAATACGTCATTAAAATTTTTGAATGTACAAGTTCAACAATTAATTGAAGGGATAAAATTAAAAGTATCTCTCTTTGGAAACTCATCTTTTAAAATTGTTGTTATGAGATGAAATGCATGCGAAAATTTTATAAAATAAAAGGTTGATAAGAAAGAATTTTAGAACTGAGAGTTGACGTACTCCTCCACTTTGCCGATGAGCATTTTGGCTAATTGCCAGGAGAAGCAACGGTAGAGCTGTCTCCTTGGGTGTGGTTTTCCCTAAAATCGGACGGACCCAACCAGGGTCCGGTCTTTGGCATCTGTTATTTCTTTTAATGGGCGTGGAACTTTTGTTGAAAGAAAGCAAGGGTGAGATGCAGAGATGAATAAAGTAGTAGTTGTGTCTTTCTTTTTTCTTTGGCCTCTTTCTAGATTATTATTTTTTCCTTTCTCCTTCTGCCTCTGGAGTCAGTAAAACGACCCACACACATAAATTAAGTTTCCTTGATCCATCTGTCCTGTCTCAATAAGAATGTTGGGGCTTCATGGGTGGAAAGTAATTTTTTTTTTTTTTTAAACGTTCGGTAACATGGAGCCACAGAAGGAGTATAGTATAGTGGAATTTGTCCCGCTCTGCCTGTAGAACGGCATGAATCTGGTCCTGTTATAGAATAGAATAGAATAGAATAGAAAGCCTTTTATAGTCATTCTAAACATTAAGCTGTCCAGGCGCTGATTTTGCTAAATGAGAAAACATTTTTATTATATCACTTGTTAACAGACTTATTAATTAAACTAGGAGCTTCTGTATTGTGCGGCCCAGATGGACCAATTGTGCCTTTTCCAGATGGCTCCTCTCTTTCCTGTGGTCAACCGCTTTCGCATGGACAATACCTTCTTCAACCTTTGGGTGAGCAATATGCTGACATTTACTGGGGCCTGCTGACAGATGTTCCAAAGCAGTATGGCATCTACTCGGTCTACTCGCTGTGGAAGCCCTGGATTCAAAGTCTCCGCCCCTACACCTCTCTGCCTGACCTACCCATGTCAACCTGTTCTACGACCGGAACGACACTGAATGGTATTAAGATTCATTTCACCATCAGCTTGAAGGTAATACGTGGCAAATAGAATCACATAACATTTATATAGCACCAGAGGATGTGGCTGCTGCTGTAGAGTTTACAGACGAACAATATCAATGGTATATGATGTAGGATGAAGCTGTTCCTCACATTTCTCTCTCTCTGCATCATGAGCATCATAAAGAATTAGGGGGAGTGGTTAAGCGCTCCTTTGCAGCCACAGACTGGACGGATACCAGCATTCCCAACATGAGACATCATGGCAGGGAGAAGACCGACCACCCAGAAGCTGCAGCCATGTTAAAATGACTCTGCTCCCTCACCTATCCACTGAACAGGTGCTGAAACATTTGCGTAAATATGGACTGAAGGTTAGTAAAGACAAACTACAAATTGCCAGGAAACAGGTAAACTTTTTGGGCAGAGTTATTTCTGTGGGATCCACAAGCATGTCCCCCACACATTAAAAAAGCATCCTCTCACACCCGAAGCTTCAGAGGGTCAAGGACATGTTATCTTTTTTGGGTCTCACGGGTTACAGCAGAAGCTATATCACAGCTTATATCACACGATACATCAAAAACTTGAACACCATTTAGGTCTGGGCTGAACCTGCAGAAACTGCTTTTACTGCATTAAAACAGTAATTTAGCGCTGCAGCAGATTTAACACTTCCAGATTACTCTTCTTTGTTTTACTTGGTTGTTTCTGTCACAAAACACAGTAAATGGTGTTTTGTTTCAGAAAAAGGGGGAGTAAAGAAGGCACTGACTTATGTATCAGTACTAATGGATCACATGGAAAAAAGACATCCTCCATGCACACAACATGCAGCGGGCATAGCAAAACTTATACAAAAAACAGCACACTTAGTGATGGGACACCCACTAACAGTCTTGACAACACAGCATGGTACCCTGTGATATCACAAAGTTTTACAATGACAGCTTTAAGACAACAGAGGATGAGTAAAATCCTGGAAGCTCCAAACATCACCTACACACATGAAGGCATCAACATGGCATAAGGAAGAACAGAGGGGCAGTTCGTAAAGAAGATTGTTGGAGAGGTCCTAGGGGGAGATTAGTATTCCCTCCAGGGCTCATAGAAGAATTGTTTGTTGAAGCTTATGGTGTGGGCCATGTCAGAATAAGGCAGATGAAAGACATTTTGAAACAATGGTGGCATCCATTTATGATTGATTATACCGACATGATTGAGCCTGTAAGAAGGCACAGGTACCTGCTTGTTGTTGTTGACAGGTACTCGGGGTGGGTGGAAGCAATCCCCACCACTAAAGAAGATGCCAAATCCAATTGCAAAATGTTGATCAATACCTGGATTCCTAAGGATGGTTTTCCAAAGAGAATACACTCGGATAATGGTACTCATTTTACAAGCAAAACATTACAATAAGTGGAGAAATCTTTGGGTCTTAAACACAGCCATGGATGTGTGTACCATCCGGCCTCTCGAGGCCAGGTGGAAAGAATGAATCAAAACATCAAAACAAAATTGGCTAAAATCTGTGCACAGACCAAAATGAATTGGGTCGACGCTTTACCTTTAGCCCTAATGTCCATCCGAAGTTGAGTAACCCAAAGAGTGGGATTAACAGGAAGGGTGTTCCCTGGACCACACACCAAGCTATTGGGTTTAGAAAATTATAGTATGAAACTAACTCACCGTGCATATTATAAATTACTGTGCAGCCTTGTGTCAGCTTTCTCCAAACAGGTGCTGAAGCAGAACCAACGTGAAAACACCACAGACGACCTCATAGAGATGGACTGGGTCCTCCTGAAAGTCATCAAAAGAAAGTGGTCGGAGCAAAGATGGACAAGGCCTTTTTGCATCAGTGAGAGGACATCCCATGCTGTGGGGCTACAAGGGAAAGGCGACACGTGGTTCCATTGGACCCAGAGCACCACGGCGGAAGAACCTCAGCACACACTGCAGCATGGACTTTTGACTAATGCAACGTCATTAATTGCGGAGGGCGAAGAAAAAAACCTCGTATAGAAGATATGACATGTACTTATGCTCGTTAAATTAAACACCGGTTACACCGCTGATAATTTGTGGTTGCTATGGTTAACAGGTCAGGCTCGGGAGAGAAGCATGGACGGCTGCATAGCCTGTGCCAGGGCCAGATCATCTCTTTACATTATACCGGCACCCTTATTTCTTATATTCCGTAGGATTTAATTGTATGATAAACTTAAACCGCATGGCCAGCCCGTCTAACTGTAACATCTCTATCAAATATTTTCCCGGTAATCTCCAATAGAACTGGCTCCGGACCCTTCCAGGCCCCTGAAGCAGGTAATGTCACGTGCTTTAATCGAACGGGCGGAAATCAATCCATACCGGCCAAAGATGTAGGATCAATTAATAGCGAATTCTGCCACAGTAATTCGGTGGGTCCCTGGGCCAGGGCCGGCTTATATTATTATTGCAGGGTAACCCGGGCACAAAATTATGGCCCCAACCATCACAACCATCAGCAGGCGGATGATCCGCTCTTCGTGGTCAAAGTAAGAGCCCTGCACAGGCTGCTGAAGGCGACGCATCACTTTAAGAATGTCTCGCGGGATGACCGAGAGCCTCCTGCCATCCAGCGGATCACAGCTAACCTGGCTTCCGCCATCAAACCAGCGCATCCCAGCCCCAGGACGCTGAACCTGATCGAGGGGAACGCCAGAGACTGGGCCTGGAACACCATTCGGCAGCATTATGAGGATATGCGCACGGCGGTCAAGCAGCTGATCCTGGACCTGGGCGGAGACCTCCTGGTCCCACTTGAAGTTGCAGTTAAGTGGGCAAAGCGCAACCTGGGCAGGAGATTCAACGTGGGCACCGCTGATGAGGTCCAGATGTACCTGGTGACGAAGGAGAAGAGGTCAGCTCCCCCATCTGTCTCCATCTCCTCCTCCTGCTCATCTTCCGCCCCCCCTCTCCTACTCCCTCCTCCCGGGCCCCGCCTTCTCCTCCTCCATCCAGCTCCTCGGCTAGCTCCTCAGATGACCAGACCGGGAACACCAAAGAGGATCGTGATGTGCCTTCCCAAGCCCCGCCCCTTCAAGCAGCGGGACAGCCACGCCCCCTCCACCACTTGCTGAGCACTTCACTTCCTCAACGCCAGCAGAGATCCTCCAGCTCTGCGAGGGCAACCACCTCTGCGCCACAGGCGGCCTCTCCGGCTCCTCCTCCTCCTCTGGAGACGGCAGCATCTCCTGCCACGGATGAGGAACTAAGCTGAATTTCTGACCTCATCCAGCAAGAGGTGAGCAAACACCGGGCTGCAGCTGCAGCCTCTCCTCCTCTCTCCCAGACCTCCAGTGGTACACAGCTGGAACGGAGAGCTTCGCTGAGACCCAGGACGGCTCGACTCCAACACAGGCTGCAGAGCAGCACTCAGCGACAACTCACCTTCCGCGCCGGGGCGAGGACATCGGAGCCTGCTGCAGCCCTCTCTACCAGCGGATCCATTGTTTTACCACCCGCCCAGGTTATGGTGGCAGCCAGACAGGTGGGAAACTTTAATAAAACGAGGAACTGGTCCCTGGACCTAAATAAAAAATATGTCATCCTGGGTGATTCAAATGTGGCACGGTTCCCAGCCTGGAAGAACCCTGATTTACACGTGGACAGCTTTCCTGGTGCCAAGTGGAGACATCTGCCCCACCTGTTCAACAAAGCACCGCTGTTCGAGAACGTGGAGCGGCTGTTCCTCTCTCTGGGCATCATCCACAGGGCCCAGAGGGACAAAAAAGAGGCTGTAAAGGAAATGAGAGACGCTACTCAGAGCAGCCAGGGTCAAGTGCCCCAACCCGATTTTTGTCCCTGTGATAAATTTCTCGCTGGCGCTGCCCCTCTGTGAACAAGTAACTCTCACCCAAAAATCATTCACTGGTCAAAGGCCACCGCAGCCCGGATGCTAACCCACTGGAGTGGGTGGTTAAAATAGATGGCCCCAAGAGCCTACTTAGGAAGGAGGGGCACTCTGAGATTTTAAATAAAAATGTATGTAACCTGTAAAAAACATTTATTCTGACTGATGCACAGTGTTCCCTTTTAAACAAGAGCTTAACGTTTATCCCTACTCAAGGTAACAATTTGTTTAAAACAATTAAAATGCATCCTTACCCGCTTTACCCAACATAGATACATCATTCTAAAACACAAAAAGACACATGTACCTTTAGTACAGCATTTTATACGCCATGGCTGGGATGCTGTTTCAGCCCTGGTGCTGGAGTGCTACCCAGCCTGTTCGTCAGCCCAGAGGAGAAGGGCTGAGAGACTGTGGATCCACAGGGTGGACACATGGAACGCTAAGGGTCCGAACGAGAGGTAGGCTTCGGGTTGATGCTCCTGGCAGGACGTGCCCGGAGGGTGAGGGGTGGAGGGAAGGGATTTCCAATTCCTTGGATCCCTGACCTTTGACCCTGAGCCGTAACCCCAACCCTATTAACCAGATTACCGCCCCAATCTAAAGGATTGTGCGCCATGGTAAGAATAATAACACCTATTATGCTACTATGACAAGTAAATAAACCTACAACCGTGACCCAAACCTCCACTCGACGTAAGCGTGACATAGGTGAAGAATTTGATCTCCCTAAAAACACCTACATAGATGCTATAGGCATTCCACGGGGCATCCCAGATGAGTTATGTTTGCCAGATGGAAGACTTTGGTAATGTCTCTTTTAATATCTTTTGCAATTTTTATAGCTATATTGGCCACGGGTGGTTGTTGCATACCATGTATTCGCTCGTTGTCTGTCCGACTTATCTCCGACATTATTAAAAAACAGGACCCAAGAATCATGATGCCCTTGTTGGCCGCAGAAGAAGAAGATGAGTCGGCCAGTAAAACGCTTTGTAAAGACTAAATTGGTGAACTCTTAATAGAGTTCAAGAGGGAGAATTGATAATCATGAATGAATGATAATCACTTATATTCATGTTTCTTTTAATACTAGAAGTGTTTGCATATAAGAGTAGGTGTAACCTTTCTGATAAGGCTTGCTTATTCTCTCTGGAGCTAATGTGAGTGGACGTGTCATTGAAAAAACCTGCAGCACAAGGTACAGTTGAAGTGTGTGAAAGAAACGGAGGGGGCTACAATTGAAGGTTGTAGATAACAAGAAACTCCCTCTCATGCTAGATTAACAACTTCTTGTGGGAAAATATGCATGTCCAGCTAAGCGTGTGAGAAGAAGCTTGTGTAAATCAAATATGAATGCTTATCTGATTCTGTATACTCCCTAATTTTGAATAAAAACAGCCTGTTGCTGGGGAGAGCCCAGAATTTAGTTGAAAACCATTGCACAGGCGGTCTCAGCTCTCCCTTTTGCAAAAGGACTCAGATGATCCATAAGAAGTGTGGACATTGAGTTATTACGATTGCACACTGAACGACTGCAGACGCCTGAATATGCTACTCTGAGATCAACGAATCCGGAGAAGTCAAGGAGGACTTCAACAGTCAACCCCCCCCCTCCCCATTGAAATCAAAATTTCGTCCATGCACGTTAGTGACATTTGAGCTTACCGTGCCATCGCGGTTATTTTTCTTCTTTTGATTGTTTAAGGTGTGTGTGGCAAAGCCAGACCCCAAGAACTGCTATGCTGAAATATTTTTGTTTTAAACAGAATAAACCTGCCCTACTGCTGCAATACACCAAGTCCTCGTCTGCTGGTTCCTTTTGCCCATTACACACAACGCAGAATACATGCAACAGATGAGTCCGATGACGGTGGCTACAATTACATTCGCCAGAAAATGAGAGATGGCAAAGCTGTTGACAGTAGCTAGAACTAACACACCTTTAAAGACGGCAGAAGACCTTGTTATTCCCAGCAACTTTCCTCACCTGATCCAAGATGTCAGAGCTGTTGCTGGTTATGACAAAGAAAGCAACTCATATAAAGTCACATCCTTGGCTCTAATATTGGGGCACAGTTTAGCCAAAGTTGCAGGAATTGTGCAGTGCAGCACTATTATTGAAATGTGCCATGATGTCGCTGAGTCAGCTTAGCAATTTGTCATTCTTTATCAGGAAAAATGGGCAGAGTCAATTTCTTTTGCTGCACTGGATACGCTTCAACAAGCCAAATGGAATATACCCCAGCTTTTGCCATTTACAGAGGATGTGTCACTGCTGCACCAGTTTCTTGTTGCTAAGTGTGCTTAATGCACGAACGACATGGAGGAAAAAAGAAATAACAAAAACTTTGGAAATCTCGCTCAAGTAACTTTGACCCAGGTTGTACTATTTAACAGAAAACGTCAGGGGTTTCAAAAATGGAGGTCCTGGCTTTTACGTCCCGGAATTGGACACAGCCAAATCCTAAAAGTATGAGGTACCTCAGAGGGTTCCTACAGGTATCTTAAAGTCAAATTCAAGTCTTTTTAAGACCATTTTTATAAAAACGTAATACCTATTTCACCAACCTACCGGTAAAGAAATTTTTTTAAAGAATGTGTTCATACCGTCATTTATTATCTCTCAAATAAATTTGAAAACATGGACTATGTAAATCTTTACGTAAAAATAATGTAAAATTGCAGCACAGTAGTGAGTGCAGCATCACAGCATACACCACAGACAACAAGCCAAATTTAGGTGCATAAACGAAAGTTACTACTGTAACTACTGTTCTATGAATCTCTGATCACCGCCAGAGGCGGTGCTTCAAGCACTGACTGATTATTCTTGCGCATGAGCAGGTCGAGTACTAATGATAACAAAGTCACCTGTGACCTGCCGGGGACCCACATGACTCTATATAATAACATGGCACCCGGCGTTCTTTTCTCGCAAGAGCAAGGATTCCGAGGGACCAAGCACTCTGGCGGTCATCCGGGATTCATAGAACTGCAGTCACAGTAGTAAATTTCGTTCTATTTCATCCCTACTGACCGCCAGAGGCAGTGCTTCAAGCACTGGATTACTTATGTCAACAAGGTCACGAGGAATCGGCAACATCCAAGAGATAACCACCACATTACCCACCCTAATGTGATGTAGAGGAATGCTGCTCCAAAACTCCTTGAAGGGGATGGGTCAGAGCCATATTCACCCTGTAAAACCAAGTAAAGGTACTAGGTGACTTCCAAGAGGCCGCACGGCATATTACGTCCAACGGCACCCCAGTCATGGGAGCAAACAAGGTCGACATGCCCCTCACAGAGTGGCACCTCACTCCTACCAGCAGTGGCCGGTCCTGCAAGGCATGAGCTTTGGAGATCAAATCCACAACCCAGTGTGCAAGTCGCTGCTAGAAAGGGCCTGACCTTTCTGTGAGCCAGCGTAGCAAACAAAAGGGCTATTTGTCTGTCGGAAGGATGTCGTGGAATCGATATATGCCTCAAGGGCACGAACAGGGCACAGGGTTTCAGAGGAGCAACCGGTGTCAAACCGGGCAAGATGAAGAGACTGGGTACTGCCTGCTGCCCATGACACCTTAGGAACAAACGCTGAGCCATCAGGATTCCAACGGCAGCAGGGCTCGGCTATCGAGAGAACCTGCAATTCCCCCATACGCTTTGCAGAAGCCATCGCCAAAAGGAAAGCTGTCTTCATTGAGAGCCATTTGAGGTCCGCAGATGCCAAGGGCTCAAATGGGAGGGACCGAAGAGCCTCAAGCACCAGAGAAATGTCCCAAGCAGGTGCTACAGGGCGGTTAGGTGGGTGCAAACGCAGAGCACCTCTCAGAAACAGTACAATGCACCAGGTCCCGCCCTTTCTCACGGCACCAGGTCGCAAAGGCGGCCCATTGTCTAGCATAAACAGCCCGTGTGGACCGCGCCCATACACTTGCCATTGTATGCCCTACTGACCCAGTGTATCTGGAAAAAGTGGACCCCGGCCGTGCAGGGGCCAAATCCAGAGCTGGTGCCGGTCCAGGTTTGGGTGAAAGATCCGAACCCCCATCTGGGAAACATCCCTCCTGGAGGGGCGATGCATTGGCAAGCCGGAGCTGAGCTCGCGCAGTAAAGGAAGCCAAGTCCTCGCCGGCCAGAAGGGGGCCACCAGCAGAACCCTATGACCCTCCTGACAAACCCTCAGGAGAGTCTGAAAAAGTAGTCTGAATGGTGGAAAGGCATAAAGGAGGGTCCGGGGCCAGTCGTGTGCCAGCGCATCGTGGCCCAGAGGGCTGCTGTTGTCCAATGAGAACCAAAGGGGACAGTGATATGCGTCCCTTGAGGCAAAGAGGTCCATATCCGCCCTGCCTAAAACCTTCCAGATGGACTCCACAACTTCTTGGTGAAGCTTCCATTCCCCAGGATAGAACATCCGCCGGCAACTTTGAGTCAACACAACAGTGTCCTTGACCTGGTCCCCCCCTTGGTGGTTGCCATCCATTGTCAGACGTGAAAGTGCCTTTGTGTCTGACTAGCAAGCATTCCTCCAAGGGAGGAACCATAAAAGCAAAGTCGGATCTGGTGCGCCTAAAGAAGGTGTTGGAAGCTGCAGGCTGGGCCTGAGGAACACCAATCTGTTTACAGATTGGTGTTCCTCATCGCCCTCATTGACGGAGTCCCCATCCTGCTCGGGAGGGAGAGCCGCGCCGTCATTACCATCAGCCCGAAAAGACCGGAGGAGGGCCTTAATTTGGGCCAGTTCAGCAGAGAGGTGATTCACTTTTGCCGACAAACCCTCCGCATCGATCCGTCTGGATTGCGTCGCTGGTTACGAAGTTGCAGCCACAGCATGCCGTTTGCACATCGCCTGTCCCGGCGGCAACGGACTAAGCGGCACAGTGCCTGTCCAGTCGGTAGGCTGCTCCAGCGCAGCCAATCGAGCCAGCCTGACCGACCGGGGCATAACGCAACAGTTGGGACAAGCGTTACCCGGAGATGTTCCACACCGAGACAGGTGGGACACAAGTCATGCCCGTCGTCGGGCTGAAGCGGAGCCAGAGAGTTTGAGCAGCATAAATTATCCAGCATCCTACTGCTGAAAGGCGTAATTAGTCCGCCACCAACAAGAAGTCAACACGGGCAGAAAACGCCACTGGTGACTCCGTCGTAGGAAAAAAACCCGCAGATGCTTATGAACTCAGCGTGAGCAGAAAGGCTACCGGCCAGTATAGATAAACAAACTGAAGATGAACTCAGCGTGAGCAGAAACACCACCGGTGAGTCTGACAATCAACCAAAGATGAACTCAGCACAAGCAGAAAGGCCACCGGTGAGTCACAGCGATTAATGCGGCAAATCAAAGCGAACAGTAAACTGCTGCCAAAAAAGAAAAACACTTACCAGTCGTCGCAGCGGCGACCGCCGATCAGGTAAAGGCGAAAAGCAACTTGTTCAGCCCCTTTAGGGCGAGACTTACATGCAGCTCCGACCAAACGGGGCTAAAAGCAAAAAGCAGCCGGGAAAACAGTGGTAGAAACAGGAGCAAGCAGCTTCATACGACCACACCGCCATACTCAACACACCTGCGCGCGAGAAGAACAAGGGGATTGAACGCCCGGTGCCATGTGACTATATAGTCACGTGGGTCCTGTATGCTCCACCTTTACTCTTCCTTTCCAGGTTGGGAGACAGAGTCTCCTGCTTCATATCATCGCTCGCTAGCTGCACTAGCTGCCGGAACCAGACACACCCCACGCCCCTTCCTCCACACCTTTGTGGTTGATACGGACTGTTGGGGCAGGTCTTAAAAAAAATTAAACAATCGTCTTTCCCTTCACATGCTGCTGGTGTAAATGGCCTCTAAGTGGTTTGTCTCTCTGATAGCCGCGCACTTTTTTTTTTTAAGAGTGACGCAGACCAGCAGAGAATGCGATGCAGAGAAGTTACGGAGAAGTTATATTCTGCAGAAATTTAAGACCAAGATATCAGAATTTAATACTTTTTCAAGTCTTTTTAAGGTATTATTTTCAATTTCATAAATTTAATGCTTTTAAGACTTTTTAAGACCCAGCGGGAACCATGACCTCAATGAGTTGGAGAGGAAGCTTGCAAAGCACTTTGATAGATTTGAGATTCATGGTAAAAGTTCAAGAATGGTGCCCGTGGTTCTCACTACTCACATGATCAAAGCAATGAACCTCCTCGTGCAAAACAGAAGTAAATGTGAAGTCCTCACAGAGAATGTGTATTTATTTGCATGTCCAGGTGTACTTTCAGATTGTAGACGCTCTGACAGCCTTCGCAACTATGCAATCCAATGTGGTGCAAAGAATCCAAAGGCAATTCCGTCAACAAGATTGCGGAAACAAGTTGCCACTTTGTCCACAGTACTAAATCTAGAGGAAAATGAAAAGGATCGGCTTGCTACTTTTCTTGGATATGACATCCAGGTTCATTGATAATTCTATTGGCTTCCAGAAAGTACCTTATAGCTGGCAAAAGTCACCAAACTGTTGATGGCAATGGAAAAACAGAAACGGTCTGATGTGCAGGGGAAAAGGACTGGATAATATTGACGTACATCCTGATGGTAAATTCTAGTAGGAAGCATCAGCTCCGAAGATTGGTATATAATGAATGTTTGGCCTTTAATTTTGTCCTGACTATTTTTATCCAACCAGACAAGGTCTTGACAACTAATGATTCTGAGGAATAAACCACAGCTGACATACAGCAGCTGAGCGGTATTGTGACTTGTTCAATATGTATTAATATTGAAGTTCTAAGAGTGGAGATGGTTTATAGATATTTGACTTGTTACTCTTTCAAGATTCAATAACTGAGACTTCTGGGGATCCAAAGCACTCACCTGAATCAACGATGTTGAGCGCCATTGAGGCCGCTTCCAATTCAGTCATATCGAAACGCTTGGAGGGCACATCAACAAATACCGGACCCACTGAACCAACAGTTGTTAAAATACAATACAATAAGTAAATGTATGTATTATTGTTTTTAAAGATCTTTCTATATTTATCATCATAAATGCTCCATCTTTTTCAGATTCACAGCAGGCCACAGTCTTTAAAGTGGGTCGATCTTCTAAGTCAGGGGTGCCCAACCTTTTTTGTCCCAAGAGCTACTTTTTAAGTAGCCAACTCCCTGAGATGTACCAGTTCAGTTTCAACATCGCAAACCCCCACAGATCGTTTCAAGCCTGCAGTAACTACCCTCACAACACGTTTTGTTGTTGTCATACAACCATTAGACTTCACATCACCAACCTGCCCTCTCTCAAACACACACACACCAATCTATAGGATGAGCAATAGCCATAACTGACCCTAATATGAACCAAACAGAAAAATAAACTAGATAAAAAACAGGTAGATCTCTGTTTAGAAAAAATAAATCACTTCCTATCTTAGTGGGAGGAGGGCTAGCTTTTCGTACCAAACGGATTACTGATTACTTCACTGAGTTTTCACTTTTTAGGCAGCAGTGGAATTCATAATTATACATTTTGGAGGGAAACAAGATTACTAACGCATCATTGAAATGCATATAGGTTACTGACCAAATTTGCTTACATAACATGAAAGTATGTCTGCAGTGTTTCATAACGTACAAAAACCTTAAAAGAAGTAAAAAATACCTATTATAAAAAGGAAAATATATTTTGATTGAAGACCTGGAATGAATGCTTAACTTTTGTAGAAGAAATAATTAATATAATTTTTACTTTTGTGCAAATTTAGCTGATTGTACTTGTAGTCTGAGAACTGTTATTTATAATTCACTGATTAAAATATTCATTTGCAAATGCAAAACAATCTTTAATAAATAACCACTTTTACTATTTACTACGACTACTATACTATTTCTTTACTAGAAATATTTACATATATATACATGCGCGCGCACACACACACACACACACACACACACACGCGCGCGCCACACTCCTGCCCTAGTTGCGCAGCGGCGACGCCAAACATGTCCACAGAGCTGCTGGTAGAAGTCCACGTGGGCGTGACTGGCAGAAAAATTTTTGAAAATTATTTTTTCTTTTCTTTTTTAATGTTTAGTTTTATTTTAGTTTATTTTTTAGTTTATTTTAGAGGGTCTGAATACTCGCTAAATATAGCGTCAAAGTTGCTAAGTTGGCAACACTGACTTGCTGTCATGTCATAACAGGTCAAAACCTCGCGGTCGACTTGGGATCAGTCCGCGGTCTATGAGTAGATCGCAATCGATTGGTTGGGCACTCTGGTTCTAAGTGCTCTAACGAAAAGCAAGGTAGAAAGAGCATTTTATATTCACATTTCTGTCTTTAATATCTTATATGAAACATTTTTTATCATCATTATTCTTGAGTTAAGACATATTTTATTAATTAGAAACAGATACAAGTGATAATGTGGGACTAAAGCTGAGGGAAAACACACAGAGAGGAGGGAGAAAACAGGGGAACTGGAAAGGAAAAGATAAATAATACTAACACTAATAAAAACAACAACAATACTACTACTACTACTAATAACAATGATAATAATAATAGACAACGCTAACATATAACACAGAAAACAAAACCACTAACTCAAAAAACAACAATGAAAGAACAGGGATCATGACAGATTCTGCATACAACAACTTTATTTAAATTAAATTGTTATAACTGCAACAAACAAAAAACAAACTATACAATTAAGAATATTTTTTAAACAAAGTGCAAAATAGTTAGCTATTTGTAGACTTTTCTGGTTCTCTTGCCACAAATTCCTGTAACATATGTATGGTATACACTTCACAAGTTCTATGCAATGCCAGACCAAATTAAACTTTAGTGTAATATAAGAGATGAAAATTGCACATGCTATAAGACAATACTTAACAAGTGCAATGCAATGAAAAACAAAATATAAGTTTAGTGTAAAGGTGCTTCTTCATAATATTAGAGAGATGTAAACTTCACATACTATAAGACAACATTTAGAATAGAATGCCTTTTATTGTCATTATACACATTGTTCAATGAGATCGTAAGTATAATATATAAATCTGTAAAAAATATATGCAAAAATAAACAAAAATAACCTATTTGAATGATCTGCAGGAAATAAAAATAATTATAAGAATCTACAGAAAATAACATTATCTAGATAATTAAACAGAGGTGGTGATATTGCACTTGTAAATAAATATAAAATATTGTAAAGATATTGCTATAATGGCATTATATTGCATCATATATATATTGAGTTGAGGGTATTGCACAGTTATAGTCCAGTTGAGCTCAGGGTGGTGACTGCTTTGGCAAAGAAGCCATTTTTGAATCTTTTTGTCCTAGCCTTGATGCACCTGTCGTGCCTGTCAGAGGGCAGCAGCTCAAACTGTTCAAAGGCAGGGTGTTAGCTGTCCTTGATGATATTTCTCGCTCTGCTGATGTATCGGGAGATGTAGATCTCCGTCAGGGTGGGGAAGGAGAAGCCGATGATTCTTGGTGCTGCTTTGACCACTCTCTGTAGCCCCCATACTCAAATAGCGGCCCGCGGGCCTTTTGTGGCCCTCTGGGTATCTATTAATGGCCCGCGAGTTGTTTTGAAATTTTTTTTTTTATATTATTAAAAAAATAACATTTCAATTGCGCTGCCCGCTCTTATTTTGAAATCGCGCGCCGCGGTCTCAATACAAAACTGGGGGTTGCTCCATGGCAACAATAAACAGATAGCACTGCAGCTCTCCCAAACAGTGTTACATTTTGATTTTGAGAGTAAAAATTGCTTTGGGAGGGTGGAGACAATTTGGGGTGGTTTGAAGTCAGATTCTTCTCCCTTACCTCACTTTCGGGCTGAAGCCGTCCGCCATCACGCTCATTGCTCTACAGTTTATTCCGACCTCGGGAGTGTGTGTGGCTCCGCTCACAGAGAAATGCGAGGATAGAAAAAAAAACAAAAACCTGCAAATGTGGCCGGGTCAGGGTTGTCTATGGAAAACGACTCTGGGCAGATTTTGTTGGATTTTAGCGTTTTGACATTTAGTGTTAAATTAACTTGTACTGAAGTGTGTTCATTTTCACACAGTAAATATAACAATATATTAATTGGGCGGGTTTTGTGATGTGGCGGTTTTTAAAAGATTTTTTGGGATGGAAAACCTCGATCCTATCTAGCAACACTGCCCCAAACTCGAGAAAGTCACTCTCAGCAGAAGCCACACGTTTACCGACCGGAGCAGTAATGGCATACTCGAAATTTTCTCCAAAAAACTGGACAGCGAAAACCGCCAGTTCCAACCGGCGTGGACAGAAGGGTTTCTACCACCATCTAGCACTCGCCCTCTGTGCTTAATATGTCAAGAAAGGGTTGCGGCAATAAAAATAAGCAATGTGAAGTGACACTACCAATCAAAACACAAGCATTTTGAAGAGACATTTCCACAAAACTCAGAGATTAGAACAACAAAATTAAATGCTCTTAAAGCATAATATAAAACATCCAACAACAGAATCCTCCACACTGGCCAAAGAAACAGGAGGCCTTAAATTTCTTCAGAATATAACTTCTCCGTATCGCATTCCCTGCTGGCCTGTGTCACTCTTAAAAAAAAAAGAAAGAAAAGGTGCGCGGGGGCTATGAGAGAGACAGTCCTAGAGGAACAATGTCAAGGAATCAAGGAATCAAGGAATCTTTATTGTCATCACATCACATGTGGTACATGGGGTGGGACGAAATTCTAATCCCCCGGTCCAGTTTACACCCTGATAGCAATTTTAAATAGTGTAATAATAGGATTTGAGCTACACAAAATCTACAATATGGACACAGAATCTACAGTATGGGACTTCTGACATAGCAGCATTGAGGATCGGAATGCAAATATATAATACATTATAAATTATAAGAACTGTACGAGAAATGTGATTTGACTCCACAGAATATACAATATTGAGCCAGAATCTACAATATAGTACTTCGGACATAGCAGCAATCAAAATACGGAGTGCAAGTGACATATTAATTGACATTTTAAAGTGAAACATTAAAGTGAAACATTAAAGTGAACCATTACAGCGACATTTTAAAGTGACATTTGAAGTGTGATAGTAAAGTGAACAGTGCCAGTTAAATGAAAAAGTGTTTTTCAGTTCTGATTGTCATTGCGTGTGTTTGAGAGTCTCACAGCTTCAGTCTGGTTGTTTTACACTTGATGCTACGCAGCCTCCTGCCTGAGGGGAGCGGGACAAAAAGTGAGTGTGCTGGGTGTGTGGGGTCCTTCATGATGCCGGAGGCCCTCTTCCTGCATCTGGAGGTGTAAATGTCTGTGGTGCTGGGGAGGCTGACTCCAACAGTCCTCTGTGCAGCCTTCACCACCATCTGCAGAGCTTTCCTGTCTGCAGCAGAGCAGCTTCCATGCCACACGTTGATGCTGGAGCACAAGACGCTCTCCACCACACATCTGTAGAAGGAGGTGAGGACTGAGCTCCCGAGTCCAGCTCTTCTCAGCCTCCTGAGGAAGTAGAGCCGCTGGTGCGCCTTCCTGACCAG
>JAVLVB010000877.1:77067-97068 GCA_032876305.1 Orestias chungarensis | reverse complement strand
AAAAACTGTAAAAAGAGTAGGAAGAATCGCCAGATTTAATAAAGCAACAACCCCAAATATTGTAAGTGCTCTTGATCTAACACAGTGAATTTTGTACATGGTATTGTTACAAATGATTCCTTCCAAATTAAAGTTACATAGTCTAGCTTTAGCACTCAGTATTGCTTGCACTGCAATGTGGCAAGCAGGAAAAATCCAACCTAGAATCAGGAAAAAACTGACAGTGCTTTTTCTCATAATATTTCGATATCGCAGAGGTTTACATATTGCCACATATCTGTCAAAAGCCATGGCGGATAATAGTAAGAACTCTGAACCACCCACAGAATAAAACATAAAAAACTGTAAAAGGCAAGCCGAATATGATATGATTGGTTTTTCTGATAAGAAGTCAATCAAAAGCTTTGGATAAATATTGGTGCTGTAAAGAATACAGTTACATAACAAACCTGCAATAAAAATGTACATCGGCTCATGGAGGCTTTTGTGAATACAGATGAGAAACAAAATAACAGCATTACTGCAGATTATTAAAATGTACACAGTCGATATAAGAAAAAAATAAAAATATCTGTACTTGTTGAGATCTACATACCCAGACAGAGTTATGTAGGTAATGTTTATCTTACCATCCATGTTTGCATTTAAACACTGTTAAAATATAACAGTGATAGTTTACTTAATATCCAGTTCAAAGTGTCTTATTTTGGTACCTGAATGTAGTGCAATCTTGAAAATGAAAAACACAAGCTATTTTGAGTGTGTGGAATGTTTTTATTATGTTGCTCATTCTCTGAGGATGTAATCTCTGAAGGCATACCACACTGACTGTTTCTCAACAGTGGCATTATTTAGTCTTTCAGACTCTTTATATCAAACAGTACATTTATATTGTGATTATTAAAAATGGTTAATAAGACAACCACAGCATTCCACAGTTACATAATATTAGATATGTTAGTGTGCTAATCTGAACATAAAATAAAAAGTTGAAAATCTACCAAATTTTAAAATAGCATTTCTCTTGGACCTGGGAAATGTCTGCAAAGAAAAGTCTAGCTAACAGAATGCTATTGCTAGTGTTTTGTGAATTCCCCTTTCAACAAGGACTGGTTTGAAGGTCGGTTGACCCACATTAACAAAAGTTAACTTTCTTTTCCCCTTTAATTTATTTGAAACACCCAAAAACATACAGCAATGCTAAATAACTGAAACATACTTGAAGTTAAAGCTGTTTGGAAAATGTGGCAGAAGCTTTTCTATTGGCATATATTTGATTAATTCTGCAGCCATAACATCTAAATAAATCCTGGTGGCCTGTATGTAATTTTGGTTATGACATGGTTAAACCGCTATGATGTTCTGGTTGTTGTTAAATAAGTTACCTAATATAATGTAATATGTTGTATTCTTAATGCTTCTCTGTCACATATTTTACATAAGGATTTATGGTAGAATAAAGGCAATAGTTATAAAAACAAGATATAATAAATATGAATAAAAGCAAAGCAATTACTATTTTTTATCTGTGCAAGCAATGTATTCCAATGAATTCTGGAGCTGGATGATTTGATTTCCCGAACTATGTATTATTCTTTACATCCTCCTAAACATAACTACTACCTCAGTAAGTGACGAGGCACTGAATGTGGCTCTGGAGCTTGTTTTGTTCCAGTTGAACCTTCTGAGCTTTCAAAAATAATGTCTTCATCTAACCCTTCAACTTGTATGTTGGATCCAATCCCAACCAAATTGTTTAAAGAAGTATTTCCTATTATTTTCACCCCCATTTTAGAAATGATTACTCTGTCATTAGGGAATCGCTATGTACCAGAGGCTCTTAAGATAGCTGTAATAAAACCCCTACTTAAGAAACCTTCTCTTGATCAAGAAGACTTAAAGAATTACAGACCCATTTCTAATCTTCCTTTATTATTTAAATTCTTGAAAAAATTGTTGCTAATCAACTCAGAGAGCATTTGATGAATAATGACCTATTTGAACAATTTCAGTCAGGTTTCAGGTCTCACCATACCCCTGAGACAGCTCTCCTTAAAGTCAGAAATGATGTTCTCATGGCCTCAGACAAATGATTCGTGTCTATTCTAGTTCTGTTAGATCTTAGTACTGCTTTTTTACACAAACAGTCACAACATCCTCATAGAAAGACTCGAACGCATTGTAGGGATCAAGGGAACAGCACTAGGCTGGTTTAAATCGTACTTGTCTGATAGATCCCAGTTTGTTCATCTAAATGACAAATCTTCTCCGCATTATAAGGTTACTTGTGGAGTACCACAGGGTTCCGTATTTGGCCAAATCCTATTTACTATATACATGCTCCCTATTGGTAAAATCATCAGACAGCATAGTGTTAATTTCCACTGTTATGCTGATCAAGAATCAGTGTATTTATATAGGCCCAATTTACAACAGATGTTGTCTCAGGGCACTGTACAAGACAATCATTTAAAATCATAGATACATAATTACAAATCGTTTTGAAAAAGTTTCCAATTTAAGAAACCCCAGCAGATTGCATCGAGTCATTGACTTGCAGCATTCACTCCTCCGGAATCAGCAGACCAAAACAATGGCTTGTGTTGCCGTTGACTTTACATAAATCCCTCATACTGAGCATGCATGTAGCGACAGTGGAAAGGAAAAAAAACTGTAGAAAAAACTTAAAGAACCATGTTTCACTGTAGAGTAAAAGACCACAACTGAAAAACACAGATTTTAGTCACCTTTACAGGTTTTAGTTCTTGTCATTACAATTTTACACTCTTACTAAATAATTGTGTACATCTATGTTTGTTAGAGCTGTCTGTTTATCTTGTTTTGTTGGATACAAATAAAACTGCATTTGAACTCTAATGTATATCAAGTAAAGTTTATTTCTATAGCACATTTCAGCAACATGGATGTTCAAAGCACTATAAATTATAATAAAATAACATAACAGCAAAGAATCTTCAAATCTTAAATTAGTCTAAGAATGATAAATGTATATAAACTTTCCACACAATAGTATGTACTAACCTTTTTTTTTTACACTTTCAGGCTATATTCTCCCTTACATTCAAATATTTCTAAATGATGTAAACCCAAAAATCCTTTTATTTGAGCCCGCAAAATTACTACACTGTTACTACAATGTTCAAAACTGTTCAAAGACTTTTACAAAATAATTTATTAAGCAGGCTATAACCCCCTCTTTCCTAATTAGCACACAATTTCTCTATTCTAACAAATATTACCCAAAGAACAAGTTATAATTGAATGCTGAGACAGCTAAGGAATTTCAAGAAATGTATACTTTCTTATCTTTTAAATCCAAACATAACAGGAGTAGATAGCAACAACTTGTACCAGAAACCTGAAGGTGTAAATAAACATGTTGGCAATTATACTTTTGGTAAACATAGCAGTCTTAGATGTTTGAAATCCCTTTCATGTTGAGTCCATATATAAATGGATTAAACAAAGGACGATACAATAATAATTGCAGTGTCATTATGAAACGTGCAGTGTTGGTAAAATCGGTCTCCATTCGAGCTATAGCTACATCATAAGCAGCCAAATAGGAGAAGCTGATTAAAACGATCAGATGTGGGACACACGTCTCAGCAGCTTTTCTCCTAAATGATTTACCACTTTGATAAGAAATAAGAAATATATTTGTATATGTAAAAACCGTAAAAAGCATTGGTAGTAAGACAAGATCTATTAAACCAACAACCCCTAAAACAGTAAGTGATTTTGGTTTTATACACTGAAGAGTAAACATTGCATTGTTGCAAAAAATTCCTTTCAAATTTAAATTACATATTTTAGTTTTAGCACTCAGTATTGCTTCAGGAGCTATATGACAAGCAGGTATAAACCAAGCCAAAACCAGCAGAGCTTTAACCGTAGTTTTTCTCATGATACTTGTATATCTTAGAGGTTTACATATAGACACATACCTGTCAAAGGCCATGGATGCTATCAGCCAGAACTCCGTGCCACCAATAGAATAAAACATAAAAAACTGTAAAAGACAACTTGAGAGTGAGATGATTGGTTTTTCTGATAAAATGTCTATCAAAAGCGTTGGGTAAACAGTTGTGCTGTAAAGAATACAGTTAAATAACAAAGCTGCAATAAATATATACATTGGCTCGTGGAGGTTTTTGTGAATCCAGATAATATAAACAATAGTAGCATTACTGCAGACAATTAAAAGATACACTGTAAATAAAAAAGAAAAATAAAGGTATCTGTATTTATTCATCCCTACGAACCCAGTCAGAGTTATGTGACTAACATTTAAATCATCCATAAATGTGTATCTATTTAAAATACTTTAACTGATCATTAAATAAATAGATTCTGTCCAGGGGAAAAATAACCATTTGTTCTCTTCCTTACCTAGAATTAAACTAATGAGTTTAACAGTGGATTGTTTTATCACTTGACCCCTCGCAGGAGCTCAACACTGGGGACCAGAAGCACTAAAGGGTCACAGCATTGTAGCATGCTGTAGTAGTTTCAAGCTATAAGCAGATACGAAACAATAGGCAAGGCAAGGCAAGGCAAGTTTATTTGTATAGCACATTTTCATGTACAAGACAATTCAAAGTGCTTAACATAGGAAAAAAGATCAGAAAATGAAACAATAAAATCAGTTTTAAATTTAAAAGAAATAAAATTAAAATGAAATAATAATAATAGTAATAATATTCTCAGTTGCTATATGCACAGTAAAATAAGGCTGTTTTCAGCCTGGATTTAAACAACAGCAGAGTTGAAACCTGTCTGTTCCAGATTTTAGGAGCATAAAACTGGAATGAAGCCTCCACTTGTTAGGTCGTGACTCTGGGCATCAGCAGGAGGCCACTACCTGAGGTTCTCAGAGTCCTGGCTGGTTCATAATGCTCTAACATGTCAGATATGTACTTTGGGGCTAAACCGTGAAGAGATTTGTACACAAGCAAGGCTGTTTTAAAGTCTATTCTTTGAGTGACAGGAAGCCAATGCAGAGACTTGAGCACTGGACTAATGTGGTCATATTTCCTGGTTTTGGTCAGAACTCGAGCTGCAATACCATTGATGCTGATAAAAAAAAAAAAAATGTTGAGTTACAACTGCTAAAGAAAAAGAATGCTTACATTACACCGTTTTTATTTATTTTTCTGTGTACAACACAAGTTAATATGTGTTATTCACAAAATAATAATAAAAATCTGTAAAATCTATGCTTGGACAATAGCACATGCAGTACAACTCAAATTAACCATGATTCAACAGAAAACTGTCAGTGGTTTAAAGATGAAGGATAGAAGTAAACAATTTGCAGGGGCCCAGAAGGAAGACTGGTTGTGTTGCAATCCAAAAGTTGTCAATTTGATTCCAATTCAAGTCACGTGTAGCCTATTGGGGCAACTAACTAAAGTTGGCTACCAGTTATTGTTGTAGTAATGCGAGAACCATGGGTTGAATTATGCTATAGTGTGAAGGACTTGCCACCCTACGTGGAAACTTTAAGAGTTTTTCTCCATGTGCTTGAACTTCAGATAAAGTTTTCTTTGTGTCCACTTCTAAGGTGACCTCTGTGACTCTGGACCTCCTTTTTCACCACAGGCAAAGCTCTTCAAAATAATTTCCTTTATCTATAAAACAAATCCGTCTGCACCATTCAATGTCCTTCAAACCTTAAGTGCTTAACCATCAATACATTTGTATAATAAAAACCAACTCAAAGAACAGAGAGCACTTGTATTTTGGATTGTATTGTCTTAAACAGCTATGTTCTTTCATAACATATAAAAAGGTTCAGTTCATCATCTAATATATGAATTATTTGTCTTTAAATTTGACTTGGTGAGAAACAGATCAACAAACATATTTAACTAATAAATATTAAAATACACAATAAAAAAAGGAGTGATGAAAAAGTGAAAAAAATCAGCAGCCTTTAAAAATCTACAGCATTTAAGTAAATGGTTTGACGTTAAAACCTACTGGTAAAACAAAACACATGTCAATATTTCTCTCTCAAACATCAGTCTATGATTATGTTATGTATTTATCATACTGCTAAAGATTAAAAAATAGAAAATTAAATTACCCACACAAAATATTCTAAAGGTCTATCTGGACCAACTATTTATGATTGTAAATACTCCCATTTTAGTGCAAATACAATAATTTTTTTTTTAACTATAAACTTAAAAATATAAAAACAAGCAATAAAACATTGTATCTATGAACTGTTTAGACAAATATTATCAGGTTTATGAGATTTAATTTACATTTATTTGTCACATTAAAACAAAGCCATCCAGGGCATCTGTGTGCTGTTGTTTTATTTCATACCTGCTTGGAAACTTTTTGCAAATGGATGAAGAACAAAAAATCAAACAATCAAGGTAGTACACATTGAAAAATATGTTGTTCAACACTGGTTCATCATCTATGGTGTGGTGCTGAAATACTGTTTTCCTTGTGTAGCCCACCTAAACCCAGTGTAATAAGGTAAAGGCCCTGAGTTCTTTACTAACTCTTGTCTAAACTATTTAGTAGAAATCAGATTACCTACTGCACTATTCAAAGTTACACTAACTACCCTTTAATAAAACCATAAAATCTCCAATTACGTACAGTAATTGAAATGACCAAACAGATGTAAAAATGAACTTAAAATTGAATACTGAGTTAGCAATTTTTAGATGTGTCTGGTCCACACCTCTCACACACGAGTCAGCTCTAGAAATATATCAGTCCAAAACGATTACTGCATGTTAGCTTCTTAAAACAAAATAGTCATGTCTCAAGCCGAGAACCTGAAAAATAACCTTTTAGCAAGCTGATTTAACTTCACTGTAGATTCAATTTTAAACATTCACTTAGCTAGTGCATGCTAAATGCTAACGGTTCAAAGTTCTGGTACTTAATGCTTGCTTACTGGGCTCTCTTCAGGTTGAAAAACGTCAATGAACTCTTGTGAAAAACAAGTATCAATCTCCGACTATTTAGTTAACAGTCAAAATACTTGGTTTTACTAATAAAAAGTAAAAAGATATGTCTCCTTTCTTCCATCTGTGTTTATCTCTCGATGTTAAGCTAACATTCACATACTACCAGTTCCTGTTCAACACGTGCCAAGTTAATACAAGAATCAGCCAGTAAAAGTGGTGCACATACATTACACTTCCTGTAGATTTTCAAAATAAAACATCAAAATATACATCGGCAAAACACAATGTACTTTTAAACTTAGCTTTTAAGCTTGTTTCTTAAAACTCCATTCGCCGTGGTGTATGTGTCTGCGTCAGTATGTTCATGATCACTCGAGACAGATTCAGGCTCTGACTCTGATTCAAGGACAGTTTCAGGTAAATGCTCTTCTTGAACAGAGTTTTCTTCATAGGTTTGTTCAGGTGTATCACGATCGGTTTAATTTCTTTGTCCTAGCATTTGCTCCAGGTAAGTCCTGTAAGATCTTCGTGGTCTCACATACTCAAAATCTGAAGACTACGATGACAATTCACTCTCCACCTGGATTGAGTTTCGGTCTCGAGTAGGTTGTTTTGTCACCTTTTGTCTCGTGCGTGGCTTTCTTTGCACCTCATCCTGTTCTTCTTGCATCGGGAATCTCACGGGAGATCACCAATTGGCAAGAGATTGTCTCCGTGAAGCGTTTTCACTCTGCCATTTCCATTTTGGAGTTCCAACTTGTAAACAGGTAAGTTCGGCAGTTGTTTCAGAATGACATAGGGGACATCACACCAACGGTTTTCCAGTTTGTGTTCCTTTTACTCCAAGGTTTTTCACCAAAACTCAATCTCCAGGTTCAAGGTTTTGGTACCCCAATCTCTTGTCATAAGCTCTTTTGTTCTTGAGGTGAGACTTGGTTGAGACTTCAGCTGCCAACTTGTATGTATTTTGAAGTTGTGTCTTCAGCTTTCTCCATCAAGCGTTGGAATGTTGCGGGGGCGCCTGTGATGCTTTGGGGCATTCTTTCAAACTGATAGAAGCCCAGGGGACAGATGAAGGCTGCCTTCTTTTTGTCCTCTTCCTTCATGGCAATCTGGTAATAGCCACTGCGCAAGTCCAGGACAGAAAACCATTTGATACCAGAGATACAGTCTAGGGCTTCATCAATCCGTGGTGTGGTGTATTGGTCTGGAATAGTGCGACTATTGAGCATCCGATAATCAATGCACATTCTCACATCAGCATTCTTTTTTCTTACGATTACTATTGGGGATGCGTAAGGGTTTCTGGACTCTTTGATAATACCGGCCGCTAACAATTTCTGAATGTGGCGGCGCACTGGAGCGTTCATGGAATGGTCTTGGATCTGACATGCGTATGGTGTTCTCCACTCCTTTGGCCGATCCCACATCCAGTTCATCGAGGGAGAAAACAACTGCTCTCTCAGATAACTTTTGACGCAGTCTTGCCTTCCAGGCTTCTGGGACTGGTGACTCTCCAAAGTTAATCTGATTTAGGTCAAAGGCTTGGGGCTTGGACTCATTGCATGGCAAGGAGGTGACAACATCTGCAACACAGAGACGGCCGACTACAGAACCAACAGGTAGGGTTATATTTTTCTTTGACTCATTTTGGATCAAAACTGTGCATTGGTTCTGTTCAATAGAACTGCTTGGTATCATCATAGGCTGTAGTAGCACCTCTGCTGGAAGGGGATTACTTGTTTAGGCTTCGACCATAAGTATTTCTTTTGGAGTTGCTGATCAAGCATGACTGTGCAGATTGCTTTGAGACTCGAACCAGCAGGTAGTGTTAGCGATCCAGGGCCTTCCCATTTAACCAAGCCAACTCCATCATCTTCTTCTTGAGGTGGTGTAGGGTTGCTTTGGGACGAAAGCTTTGGATGCCAAGAGAGTGAGTTGAAATGCATGGGGTGTCCATACATAGCTGGGACAATCTCTTTGACAGACTGGCTTTAGCATTAGTTCCGATTATAACTGGTGTTTGATCAGGACCTGGCGGATCTGGACAGATTAAAGCAAAAACCGACACAGTTTTTGGAGCTTCAGTCAGTTTGTTTGGAAACTCCATGTCCACAATGACGTAGCCGAGATAAGGGTAGCTTGAGTCACTTAGGCCCAAAATGTCGAGCTTGGTCACTGGGTAGATGCGAGTGTTTGGCAGATATTTTCTATACCATGACTTGAAGATGATGCTCACACGAGACCCACATTCCAAAAGTGCATCAAACAAGTGTCCATTCACTTTCAATTGCTCAACTGATGGCGGACAAATCAAACCTTCTAGTATGCCTGCGGACTGCAACACGTCGACAGCACTTTTCCTCGCAGTACAGACAGGGTCTTTTGATGGATTTTGGGCATCAGACTCGGGTGTACTTGTCTTGGCTCTCTTAAGTGCTTGTAGGAGTCTTTGTTTAACTTTGTTTTGATTTTCAGGTCTGTTACATTATCCGGCTACGTGACCAGTTTCACCACAACGGCAGCAGACACGTTCTTCAGTCTCAGTTGAAGATCTCACAGGTGAGTTAACTGTCATAACTGTAGTTGGAGCCGTGCTTGGGCGTCTATTTGTCTTCAAATTCACCTTTTGCTGCAAGTGTTTAACTTGTTTTCTCAAAGCCTGTACTTTTAGATCCAAGCTTGTAGCACTTTCAGGAAGATCTGTATGCTTTTCTGGGACTTCCACTTCAGACTGACCTTGAGTAGCGAGAGTAGCAAACATGGACTTGACTTCTTTATTTCAACTCGTAGATTTTGAATCTCTGACTGTTTACCTTCGGCTTGGACTTTAGCATGAACAGACTAAGTGAGCTTTACTTTTGAAGCCTCTTTCAAGTCTTCTCAGGAAGTCTGATAACTTTTCAGCAGGTTGTTGCTACAATAGTCTGAAGGAGAAATACAGATCATCACCAGACTCCGCAAGACCAAAAGCACTATATAGGGCTTCTAAGCATTTGTCTGCAGTGACATCAGTATCGAAAAGGCGGATTGCTTTGATCACTTCAAGAGCTGGGCCTTTTAAACTTACCTACTGCACTATTCAAAGTTACACTAACTACCCTTTAATAAAAGCATAAAATCTCCAATTACGTACAGTAATTGAAATGACCAAACCGATGTAAAAATGAACTTAAAATTTACTGAGTTAGCAACTTTTAGATGAACATTAAACATATAAAATTATCACTTTCAAATGCACTGTAGATAATACTTCAAAGTCCTTCAAAAAGATGTCTCCTTTCTTACATCTGTGATTATCTCTCGACGTTAAGCTAACATTCACATACTACCACTTCCTGTTCAACACGTGTCAAGTTAATACAAGAATCAGCCAGTAAAAGTGGTGCACATACATTACACTTCCTGTAAATTTTCAAAATAAAACATCAAAATATACATAATCGGCAAAAAACAATGTACTTTTAAACTTAGCATTCAAACTTATTTCTTAATGCTTTTAAATGATTTTAAACAGATCAATACACAAATGACAAATATATTTTACCATATTTATGTTACTTTTAACATATTTATATTTTTAACATATTCTTAACTGTAAATTACTCTATGAACTCTTATTGCTGTATTGCAACTGTATCTACATTTTAGCCGGGTTACGCTTGTTGTAATTATGGTCTGTCTGATCACCTGTGTTTATATTCTTCTCTGCTCTTCACTGTAAGCTTTTCTGGTCTCCCCACCTTGCCTTACCCCTAACTGAATTCCCTCTCATGTTCTCTGTTATTTTGTGGTCTGTCAGTCTATGTTTGCCTAAATATGCCTCCACGGTTCTGGCCCTAGTTTCATTCCCATTTCAAGCTTCATCGTTGGATATATTTGGTTGTGAGAGTGACCAAGCTGCAAAACATGTTTTACAAATCTGACCAGAAAAACAGGTCATACACTCATCACGAATGATCTGTCTCTTGCCGTCACTGTGAAGAGAAGCAGCCTGGACCACTGCCTCCTCACCTACAGTAACGTTAAGACCTCCCCCTCAGCTACTGCTGCAGAAGAAGATGAAGATTCATAGCTCCACCAGAATCCCAAGAAGGTTTGGGACTTTTGCTCTGAGTTTTCTTGTAATCATTGAAATCCTCTCAGCCACCAACCTGAGTTTCCCTCCCCAATGGATCTTGGGATCTTCCTGTCACAGGTGGCGTTCTGTTATCCACAGGATTATTAATAATTAATATTTAGAAAATTCTGGTTGAAATTTTGGGTCTGTCTGGTCACTTATGCTGCAGTGGCGTGCTAGTGTGGATAACGCCATGGCCAGATTAAATGAACGCATGAATGAAATTTGTTGTTTCTAGCTCGGCTTCTAGCTCTGCTTAAGCTCGATCACAGGCTGCTTCTATGGCCCCGTCCATCAAGCCAGTTTCTGGCTCACATGAACCAAACCTAACTCCCCCTGTGCTGTTTAAAGTAGATGCTGAACTCGCTCCTTTTTGTCCCAGCGAGAGACACTTTTTGAGTTGAAACCATCTTTCTTCCCAAATGAAACATAAAAGGTAGTATTTATTATTTCTCTCCTCTCTAGCAAAGCACGGTAGTGGGCCTAAGTGAGTGGCAAAACCACTCACTCTCATACTATTTGTACTCAGCCTTTTCTAAAGGAACTTAAGGAGTTTTCAACCAGTACAGCCCAATAGTAGAGCTCCAAAGGGTAAACTCTCACTAAAGCAATTACACAGAATAATGATCTCATTTGAGTAGCACTAACGGAGATGGAAACATGACTTGTGGTTTTACTCTGGTGGCAAGGTCACATGCAATGTTCTTCTTGCAACGTTCTGACCTTGGATTAGCATTCACCTAATTGGTCACATCAGTTTCACGGGCATGTATCCATGAATCAAAAAGGAAATCACCAAGAAATCCTCTCTTTTAAGGTTACTAATTATCATCAGTTACCAGTTGTTTTGGGGTCTATCTGGTCATTAATCTTAATCCCCAAATTGATTTGAAGGCCAAAGACTTTTTTGGGTGGTCCAAAACATATCTCTTGTCATGTATTTTTGAAGCACCTGTGACTTATGTCCTCGCCAATTCTATAGAGCAATTTTTTTAACCTGGCCAATCTAAGGTTCCCAAAAAAATATGATGATTTAAAAAAGGGTTTATTAAAAGTCGCATGATTCCACTCTTGCAGTTTTCTATTCTGTCTTTGCACCTGAGGAGCAAACTATAAGGAATTATGTGTAGAAATCATTAAGAGCAGATATCATTTGACCATTATCCTCTCCTGCTGGAGCTGGATTGTTCTTCCTGGGCAAGAAAGATGGTTCTCTCAGCCCACCTATTGATTTTTTAGGTTTATATTACATAACCATTAAGAACCGTTATCTACTCCGCTTAAGGAATACTGCTTTTGATTAGACCCAAGGAGTTAAGATTACAAACAGTATAAGTCAGGGGTGCCCAACGTTTTTTTTCTTCAAAACACTCAACAGAATCAGATGTATTTTATACCAAGGGACATCTACTCATTGAGGCAATTGCACAAATTTTGCTGAATGCTGTAGCTTGTTGCTATCAAAACCTGTGGAGATAACATTAGTGAGAGAGCTCCTGGTTGTCGTGAGAAAGTTCCCTATACCAGCCAAGTAAAATAACCAATGAAAAGCATTAAAAAGGGAATAAGAGCTTCATTAATACTTAAAGAAATGAGTCAACTGAAGTCAGATGGGTAAAAAAACCGAGATGCAGCAGCAATTAGCAGCTAACAGGTTCATGATAACAAAACAGGAGGTGTAGTGTTGAGAAATGGCTGGCTTGGAACTGATTCTGATCCAAAACACAGGAAGTTTTTTTCGGGCTATGGTAAAGCTACCACCAAGCGGGAGGATGAAATGGTGTCCTGTTATAGGTTTATAATATATATATTTGTTTAAAACTGAATTTATAAACTGGATTTTTCACAAATAAACACACAAAAAAATCATCCGAAAAACGAAATTGTGTATCTAATGTTCTTTAAGGATCAAAATAAGACTGGCATGGCAAACTTACAAACTGTCAGCACTGATGATTGCATTGTTTTTGTGAGAAACCTGTGCTTGTGCTTCTCTACGGATCTTGGTCAGTCTTGGTGGCAGGGAGGCAACTGCTGTGATCAGGCTCTTCTCCAAGCTCAGTCTGTTTCTCTGCTTTGTGTTTATCACAGTCATTGCAGAGAAGGAGGCTTCACATAAATATGTGGAGGCAAAGGGTAGTAGCTGCTCTAAACCTTTCTGCCCCAGGTCAGGGTGCACACACTCCCAAAACTATGTGCGTGTGGATGTGGCAAACCTCATCTGGAGGCCATTGTCAGATGACACTTCCAAGAGCTCTTCCTGGTCAGCGTCAGGTAGCTTGCTTCTGTTTGCCTCAGACAAGAGAAATGGGTCTCTGACCCAATCCAGCTGTGCAGATTTCTCCTCTACGTCAGGAAAGTAAGAATTAAAATCTTGAATCAATTTGGTCAAATGTCCCACTATGATTGACTTGACTGGAGATTTGTTCACATCCTCACCAGAGAGAAAATCATCCACCTGAGGAAAGCATGTGAAATGTCCCTGCGCACAGGCCCCTCTCCACAGCTATCCTTTCTTCAGGACACTTTGACATACAGGTTTAAAATTCCGGTGTCCTTGCCCTTCAGAGATGTATTCAGTTCGTTCAGTTGCTGAATATATCTGCCAGGTAGCACAGCTTTACCAGCCAATCTTTGTCCTGGAGTAAGGTGGCATGGAGGGATTTGTGCTCAGTATGAAAGGTGTTAACATCGGGTCGTAATTCCAACAATCGGTTGAGTCTTTTTCCTCGAGAGAGCCAGCGCACTTCTGTATGGAGCAGCTGTGTGTGTTCAGCTCCCGTATTTTCACAGAGGCGGCAAAAAAAGGCGTGCATTAAGTGGCCTCAACTTGATAAAGTTGACAATTTTCATGGTGTCATTTAAGACGTCATGTAGCTCAGGGCTAATTTTCTTAGACGCCAATGCTTCCCTGTGTAACCTATCACACAGTGAGTCCACTTCACATCGTGATTTTCCTTTTTAATCAAGAATCCACAATCAGATTATTTATATAGTGCCAATTTACAACAGATGTCGTCTCAAAGCACTTTACAATAAAATGAATTAAAATCAAAGATACATCATAAACAAATCAATTTGAAAATGTTTCCAATCTAAGGAACCCCAGCAGATTGCATCGAGTAATTGACTTGCAGCATTCACTCCTCTGGAATCAGCACACCGTGCAAATCTTAGTGTTGTCGTTGACTTTACTGCAATCCCTCATAGTGAGCATGCATGTAGCGACAGTGGAGAGAAAAAACTCCCCTTTAACAGGAAGCAACCTCCAACAGAACCTGGCTCAGTACAAGCAGCCATCTGCCACGACCGACTGCGGGTTTGAAGAGACGGAAAACTAAATTAGATGCACAGGATACTGAAAAAAATGAGTTTATAGCAGCAGTTGTAGAACGTCACTGGAAGCATCCCACCCCATGTTCTTATCCAAGAAGCTGTCTCAGCTAACGCCAGACCAGGTGTGGTTACTATGGAGAGAAGAACACTAAGAGAAAACAAAAGGTTAACAAGGTTGAAATAACGGTAAATAAGCAGATTGAACAAAGGAAGAATGTAGCAGAGAGAGAAGTAGTCAGATTGTCCTCCAGTGGTCTAAGCCTATAGCAGCATAACTATAGAAAAACTTTAAACGAACCCTATAGAGTGAGACATGAAGAAGGTAGAGCAAAGGATAACTGTCTGTCAAGACTGAGTCCCTCCCCCAACCGGATTAGGCTGTCTTCTCTACCTCTTCCTTACTATAAACTTTATAAAAAAGGAAGGTTTTAAGCCTGGATTTGAAACTAGACAGGGTTTCTGCCTCACGGTGTAAAGCTGGAAGGTGTTTCCACAGGACAGGAGCCTGATACCTAAAAGATCTGCCTCCCATTCTGCTTTTGGAGATTCTAGGAACCACCAGTAAACCTGCAGTCTGAGAGCGAAGTGCTTTTTTAGGGACATAAGGAGTAATCAGATCTCTGATATATGATGGAGCTTGATTAGTGAGGGCTTTATATGTCAAAAGAAGAGTCTTGAAATCTATTCTAAGTTTGACAGGGAGCCAATGAAGGGAAGCTTAAATTGGGAAGAAATGATCTCTCTTTTTAAGTTTCATAAGAACTCCTGCTGCAGCTTTTTGGACCAACTGAAGTTTTTTTAACTGCATTTTATGGATTTCCTGCTAATAAAGAGGTACAATAGTCCAGCCTTGAAGTAACTAATCGTGGACTAGTTTTTTAGAATCTGTCCTATAGAGAATATTATTAATTTTTGCTATATTCCTAAGGGGAAAGAAGGAAATCTTACAGTCCTCCTTTATAAGGGACTTGAAAGACATTTCCTGATCAACAATAACCACAAGGTTCTTTACATTATAACCAGACGCCAACCTGAAACTATCCAGGTCAAGTGGCTGACTAAACAATTTCTTTTTTAGAGGTTCTGGTCCAAAGATAACAGCTTCTGTCTTTTCAGAGTTCAAGAACAGAAAGTTTAAAGTCATCCATATTTTTATGTTATCTAGATACGCCTGTGATCTACCAAACTGACTGGAGTCATCAGGATTTACAGATAAATACAGTTGTGTATCATCAGCATAACAGTGTAAATAAAGCCATGCTGTCTGAGGATTTTACCAATAGGGAGCATGTATATAATAAATAGAATTGGGCCAAGTACAGAACCCTGTAGTAACCTTACAATGCGGAGATTTGTCACTTAGATGAACAAACTGGGATCTATTAGACAAATACGATTTAAAGCAGCCTACTGCTGTTCCCTTGATCCCCACAGTGTGTTCGAGCCTTTCTATGAGGATATTGTGATTGACTGTGTCAAAAGCAGCACTGAGATCTAACAGAACTAGAAAAGACACGAGTCAATTGTCTGAGGCTGTGAGAATATCATTTGTGACTTTAAGGAGAGCTGTCTCAGTGCTATGATGAGCTCTGAAACCTGACTGCAATGCTCTCTCAGTTGATTAGCAAGATTTTTTTCAAGGATTTTAGATAAAAAAGGAAGATTAGATATAGGTATATATTAGATAATTTTATAAGATCTGCCTAATATAATAATTAGATAATATAATAATTAGATTATTATTATTATGATGATTATTATTATTATGATGATTATTATTATTATGATGATTATCATTATTATAATAATGCCTAATATAATAATTAGATAATTAGATATATTAGATAATTTTATTACAGCTACCTTAAGAGCTTCTGGAACATAACCATTTACAAATGACAAATTAATCATATCCAAAGTGGGGGTAACCATAATAGGAAATACTTCTTCAAACAATTTTGTCGGGATTGGATCCAACTTACAAGTTGAAGGCTTAGATGAAGAAAATATTTTTGAAAGCTCAGAAGGCTCAACTGGAACAAAACACTTCAAACAGAGATCAGGCTCCAGAGCCACATTCAGTACCTCCTTGCTTACTGAGGTAGTAGTTATGTTTGGTAGGATGCCATCAATTTTAGTTTTAATAGATTCAATTTTATCAATAAAGAATTCAATAAAGTCATTACACCTAAGAGCTGGGGGAATGGATGATATAACAAAGTTTTTATAAGTCGTAAGAAGAGATTCTAACTATACTTTGGAATTCTTTAAAAGCAATGATTAGGTGTAACATTATATCAATATGAGTGATATGTTTAATAGAGCTATTCTACTCAATATTAGCTGTCAAAATATTTGCACAGACGTTTACACCTTTTTATGCACTCTGCATAAGTTTCATACTCTGTTAAAAATAAATAAATAAATTCACACAATGATTCCCATTGTCTTTTATTTTTACATTTTCTTAATGTTTAATAGACACACAATGTACACATATATGAACAAGTTTTGACAGTGGGTTCTTTCATAGAATCAAACATGTAAGTGTTGAACCACTGGAGTCCGTCTCCATAGTAAATGTTAATATTAAGATGAGGTTTTGGATTTGGTCTTTTTAGTTTGTGTTATTTTATCATAATTCCTATTTCTTTTGAAATCCTTCTTTTTGGGGACCAGGAAGAAGGGGGGCAGTGCTGGCACACACACCTTAACACAATTTGGCCTAGATCACGGTCGACTGGTTGGGCAGTACTGGTTTAAAAAGATGGCGGCGCACAGTAGTGCAGCGGCTTCTCACGCTCCTAGTGAACACCCTGAGTTAAGTAGTTTTTACTTCGGTTCCGAGCCCAAACTTATGCGCCTCATGCGTATGAGTTATGGACGGGCTGAACTTTGTAGGTTTAAGGACAGTTTGATCAGCAAAAACCTAGAGAATAACATCCGAGCAAAGCTGGGCAGACTACAGCTCCTCCGGACTTCGGCGTGGGGGAGCAGAGCGCTGCAGATAAAGGGCCGGCAGAGGCGATGCAAGCGGCGGCAGAAGAGGGGGAAGCGGGGCGGACTGCTAGCAAGGCTAAAGGCTAATGCTAACAGACCCCCGATTCCGTCACTTTTCCTGTCCAACGTCCGCTCTCTGGACAACAAGCTGGACCTGCTGCGGCTGAGGATCAGTGCTTGTGAGGACATGAGGAACTGCGCGGTGATCTGTCTCACAGAAACCTGGCTGAACGACACCATGCCGGACTCAGCCTTCCAACTCGCCGGCCGGCAGCTCTTCCCGCGGGGGCGGACTATGCGTATTTATCAACAAAGGTTGGTGCACAAACTGCGTGTTGGTAAACAGCCACTGCTCCGAGGCGACAGAACAGCTGACTGTGAAGTGCAGACCTCACTATCTGCCTCGGGAGTTTACAGCTGTGTTCGTTGTTGCTGTTTACATAGCGCCGGATGCTAATGCTAACATCGCGCTGAAGGAGCTACATAACAACATCAGCTGGCTTCAGAACAAGCACCCGGAGGCTTTCTACGTGGTAGCGGGGGATTTTAACCATGTAGAACTGACGAACTGCCTGCCGAGGTTTAAGCAGCATGTGAACATTGCAACACCTGGAAATAACACGCTGGACCGTATTTACACCAACATAAAAGACGCATACAGAGCCTTCCCCCGCCCCCACCTCGGGCTCTCCGATCACATCTCCATCATGCTGGTGCCTGCTTTCCATCCCCGGCTGCGACGCTCCAGACCTACACTGAAGACCATCACTGTGTGGCCCAGTGACGCCGACGCTGTGCTGCAGGACTGCTTCGGCTGCACAGACTGGCAGGTCTTCAGGGAGGCTGCTGAGTACGAGGGGGAGCTGAACCTGGAGGACTACACTTCTGCTGTTCTGGGGTACATCAGCAAGTGTGTGGAGGATGTCACCACCACCAAAACTGTGACTTGCTACCCGAACCAGAAACACTGGCTGAATGCAGAGGCACGTTCTCTGCTGAAAACCAGGGATGCTGCGTTTAGGTCTGGTGACTCACAAGAGCTCAGGAGGGCAAGAAGAGAGCTGACTGCAGGAGTTAAGAGGGCAAAAGCTGCATATGCTCAGAAAATCCAGGGACACTTTTCCTCCCAGGATCCACAGAGCATGTGGAAGGGCATCAAGTACATTACAGACTACAAACCTAAAACTGCACAATGCCCCAAAGACCCCACCCTGCCTGAGGCTCTCAACAAATTCTACGCCTGGTTTGAGAACCCTGACACCCTCCTCAGCACCAGAATAATGTCTTCACCAGGAGAAGAACCCATCAGTGTGACTCCAGCAGAAGTAAGGAGGACGCTGAGGAGGATTAACCCCCGGAAAGCTGCTGGCCCAGACAACATCCCCGGACGGGTGCTGAGAGAGTGCGCGGACCAGCTCTCAGACGTGCTGGCGGACATCTTCAACGCCTCCCTCATCCAGGCAGCTGTCCCCACCTGCATGAAGACCGCCCCCATCATCCCGGTCCCAAAGAGCTCCGCAGCGACAGGTCTGAATGACTATCGGCCAGTAGCCCTCACACCGATAGTCACAAAGTGCCTCGAGAGACTGGTTAAGACTCACATCAAAGCCACCATCAATGTCACTGTTGATCCACACCAGTATGCATATAGGAAAAATCGATCCACAGAGGATGCCATTTCCTCCGTGGTCCAGACTGCCCTCACCCACCTGGAGCAGAGGGATTCCTACGTCCGTATGCTGTTTGTGGACTTCACATCTGCATTCAACACCATGATTCCTCAGACTCTGATTAAAAAACTCTCCTCACTTGGACTGAGCTCTTCCATCTGCAACTGGGTCCTGGACTTCCTGACCAACAGGCCGCAGTCTGTGAGGATTCACAGCATCTCCTCCCCCACCATCACCCTCAGCACTGGCTCCCCTCAGGGCTGTGTGCTCAGCCCCCTCCTGTTCACACTGCTAACATATGACTGCTCGCATATCCATCCAGGCTGTCATATTGTGAAGTTTGCAGACGACACAGCAGTGGTAGGATGCATCACAAACCGTGATGAGTCCAGCTACAGGCAGGAGGTGGAACACCTGGAGGGTTGGTGCAGAGAGAACAACCTCTGCATTAATGTACAGAAAACCAAGGAGATAATTGTGGACTTCAGAAGGGGCTAGCATGCCCACCTCCCCCTGCACATGGGAGGATCTGCGGTGGAAGTGGTCAACAGCTACAGGTATTTGGGTGTACACCTGAGTAACAACCTCACCTGGAGCAACAACACTTCCATTCTGGTCAGGAAGGCACACCAGAGGCTCTACTTCCTAAGGAGGCTCAGTCGAGCTGGACTCGGGAGCTCAGTCCTCACTTCCTTCTACAGATGTGTGGTGGAAAGCGTCTTGTGCTCCAGCATCAACGTGTGGCATGGAAGCTGCTCTGCTGCAGACAGGAAAGCTCTGCAGAGGGTGGTGAAGATCGCACAGAGGATTGTTGGAGTCAGCCTCCCCAGCACCACAGACATCTACACCTCCAGATGCAGGAAAAGGGCCACCTGCATCAGGAAGGATCCCACCCACCCAACACACTCACTTT
>JAVLVB010000877.1:36799-54096 GCA_032876305.1 Orestias chungarensis | reverse complement strand
ATCTGCAGCCTGAGTCCATCTACTTGCTGCCTGGATGAGTTACCCACTAGATTCCTAAAGTCTGTGCTGAGCAGTTTGCTTCCACAACTCGCTCAATTAGTCAATATCTCACTTCAGACTGGAATATTCCCAAAGGCCTTGAAAACTGCTGTCATTAAGCCTCTCCTAAAGAAGAGCAGTCTGGATGCCACAGTACTGACCAACTATCGGCCCATATCAAACCTGCCATTCTTAGGAAAAGTGCTGGAAAAAGTTGTATACCAACAGCTGAGTGACTTTCTCCTGTCTAACAATGGGTGTGGCCTGTGGGGTTCCCCAGGGGTCGATCCTGGGACCCCTTTTATTCAATCTGTACATGCTTCCATTGGGCCAGCTAATACGCAGCCATGATGTGTCCTACCACAACTATGCTGATGACACTCAGATCTACGTGTCGCTGACAGCAGGAGAACATGGGCCTGTTGATTTATTGTTTCACTTTACTGAACAGATCAGTCTGTGGATGCAGAACAACTTCCTCCAGTTAAACTCAGACAAAACTGAAATCATTGTCTGTAGCCCACAGAAACAAAGAGAAAGTGTCATTAGTTACCTTCTGACGCTCTCTCTGGAACCTAAACATCAGGTCAGAAATCTTGGGGTAATACTCGATTCGGACCTGAACTTCAACAGCCACATTAAATCAGTAACATCAGCAGCCTTTTACCATCTTAAAAACATTGCCAAAATCAGAGGAATAGTCTCTAAACCAGACCTAGAAAGACTTATCCATGCATTTATCTCTAGCAGGTTAGACTACTGTAACGGCCTGCTCACTGGGCTTTCTAAACGGGCCTTAAGACAGCTTCAGAACATCCAGAACCAAAACCAGGAAATATGACCACATTAGTTCAGTGCTCAAGTCTCTACACTGGCTTCCTGTCACTCAAAGAATAGATTTTAAAACAGCCTTGCTTGTGTACAAGTCTCTTCATGGTTTAGCCCCAAAGTACATATCTGCATGTTAGAGCCATATGAACCAGCCAGGACTCTGAGTACCTCAGGTAATGGCCTCCTGCTGATGCCCAGAGTCAGGACCAAACAAGGGGAGGCTTCATTCCAGTTTTATGCTCCTAAAATCTGGAACAGTCTTCCTGAAGAGGTTAGACAGGTTTCAACTCTGCTGCTGTTTAAATCCAGGCTGAAAACAGCCTTATTGAACTGTGCATATAGCAACTGAGTACTACTATTATTATTTTTTTTAATTTTATTTCTTTTAAATTCAAAACTGATTTTATTGTTTCATTTTCTGATCTTTTTTTCTTATGTAAAGCACTTTGAATTGTCTTGTACACGAAAATGTGCTATACAAATAAACTTGCCTTGCCTTGCCTTGCCTCATATCTGTAAGAAAATGAGGTTTGTGGCTAGCTTCTGCGTTTCAGCAGAGGTTGTCTGGAGGCTGCCTGCCTGCCTGGAGCCCTGCAATGGCACCTGTGTTCCCATACAGGTGCTTCAATTTATATCACCAGCAGGACTGGATAAGAGGAGCAGCTCTCCATTCACTCTTTACCTTAGTGTTTGTTGCCAAACTATTATGTTCCTCAGTGCCACATTGTTTAAGAAGATTCCTTGTTGTTTGCATGTTTCTTTGTTGCAGTTCCTGTGCAGTCCCTATGTGATATTTCTCTGTGTATGCTCAACCCAGATAAACCTCTCGCTGGCGTTCTCCTCTCCAGCCACACAGTAAAATCCACTCCAGCGATAATTCCCTCTGGTCAAACCCATCTTACCTTCTCTGTGCCTCCTTCCAGTGCTACCAATTCCTCCACGTTGTTTAATGTTGCTCCAGCTTCAAGATCCTTTTCAACTTTTCTTTGTATTAAATTTATTAACTTGATCCCTTTTCTACTGAGAATGTGGGTAAAACGACTAAATAAAAGCAAGACAATTTCATTATCAAAAACGAATTTTTATTTAGCACTCTTTTAAATCAGGGTTTATTCAATCTCAAGGAGTCCAGAGCAGGGGTGCCCAATATGTTGAGAGGATTGCAGGTTGATCCCACGGCATTAAAGGAAATAGTTGACTGGGTCCATCCTTCTGTTTGTCTTTTGATTCACATACCGGGCAGCAAACTGATGCGCATTTAGGCACTTAAACACACTCTACGTTAGCTTTGCTTTAGCCACATTAGCAAATTACGGTGTCGTGTAGCGAGCATCCCAGTCTCTCTTAGCAGAGGCAGAGCTAGAGGTCGGGCAGCACCAAGCCCCCCTGAAATCTACATATAAACATATGTATGTATTTATGTATTTATAGACTGATCCGTGTCTGCTTGTGCTTGGGGAGAAACCCACACATTCCACAGTGGGTTAATGCAGTTATACAAGAAAAGACTAATATGTACATTCAATTAAATGAACTTTATCCTGAAAGGACAAAATATGCAATAAAAAGGGGGTGGTGGATGCCTTACGATTGGTCATCTTTTAAGTAGCTCGCAAGCTCGAAACGTGTGGGCACCACTGGTCGCAGCCTAGTCACTCTGAAACTGAACAGACAACTCGCAATCACTTAGTGGGAAGATGTTAATTTACGCACAAATGCACAGAAAACCGCGTACTGAGCTCCCGCGAAACCTCTGTCCCTGCAATAAATGTCACAACTTTTTGGCATATACATGCGTATTTTACAGCAGTACACTTAACATAGTGATCATAAGAAATTATTGACAAGCTGAAAAAACTTATTTTACGTCATTGAAATCCAGTAAAAGAACAAAATGGTTAGTGGGTTGTCGATAAGACTAGAACCTAGCACGGAGAATATTCTTTTGTTCTGACAGATAGATAGTGGGATGTTCTTAATTTACATTCAGTTGGCTGCCACTTGTTGTGATGACATATTTGTGTATTAAGTCAAACTGTGTAATTGATATTTTAATCAGACACAATTAGTAAAAGTAAAAATAACTCTTTAATTGATGAATAGCACGAGGCTGCTAACTGCAAAATGTATAATATTCTTAGGAGTTAAACACAAATTAGTGTTTGTTGAGAGTTAAAATGGATTTAAAAAAAACTTCAAAAATAAAGTGACTAATCTTTTCAGATTTAATGAGGGAAAGGGAATCCTGACTTTTGGATTAAAGTGGAAGTAAAGCATTCCGACAATGGCAAGATGACAACACTATGGGCTAGAGAGGAGCTGAAACAAATTTCTTCCAAGCCAAAAGAGTCAAAGACCTAACAAAAGCAAGGGTCATGAATGGAGACTCAACGACAGATTCTTTAATCTGTGAACTTGGCTGTGCTCAATGGTGGGAGAACAGAAATAGGATCAAGTAGGTTTTTAAGCAGGAAAACATTGTAAATATAAAAACCAAGAAGAGGGATACTTTAAATTTGATAAACAGCATTAATTCAAAGATTAACAGTTTGGTCATTTCAATTATTGTAAGATCACAGTAACTTTGAACATGAGATGCATCTGACTTACTCTAGGTAAGGTTTTTATTTGTGTTTTTGTTTTCATAGTGTTTTGTTTCAATTAATGATAATTTACCTATAAAGCACTTAAAAACTTAAGAAAGTTTTGCAAAATTGATCAACAAAGTGCACTAACAAAACCTGATTGCTGGCTTTTTACATCTTGACTATCACTATGACAGTAAATAAATAGTAAAACCTCAGTACTTTATTATTTTATCTGGAGAGAAAAATCTTTTGAGTTGTTTAGATATTTCCTTCATTTTTAAACCATAAATGATTGGATTAAATAGAGGATGCCACAGAACTGCCTGTAAAGTCATTATTAAACGGACAACCTTTGTAAGGTTGGATCCCAGTCGAACTATGATGACATCAAATGCACACAAACAGGAAAAACTTATCAGAACTAACAAGTGTGGCAAGCATGTCTGAGCTGCTTTCTTTCTCACCTCTTTGGAACTATGATAAGATATTATTAATATTCTGGTATAAGTGAAAACTATGAAAAGAAAAGGAAACAAAAGAGTCATAACCAGTACAACAGCACCAAATACAGTTTGCACTTTTGAATCTACACAGTGGAGACTATAAATTGAATTATTGCATAGAATTCCATTTATATTCAGTTTACAAAGTTTTATATTAGCGCTTAGTATTACCATTACTGCAATCAGCCAAGCAGGCATCAGCCAAGCTAAACTCACGTAAATACTTACTGTGGTTCTTCCCATTATTGTTGCGTATTGCAGAGGTCTACATATAGACACATAACGATCATAGGCCATTGCTGCCAGCAATGAAAACTCTGAAGCACCCAAACAGTAAAATAGAAAAAACTGCAAATAACAAGCTGGATATGATATAACCTGTTTTTCAGACAAAAAATCTAAAAGCAACTTTGGGTAGATATTTGTGCTAAAAACAATAGAGTTTACAAGCAAAGCTGCAATGAAGATATACATGGGCTCATGGAGATTTTTATGCATCCAAATAAGATACACAATGGTCAGATTTGAAAGTACAATAAAAACATACACAGTCAGCGTGACTGCAAAGTACAAATATCTGTATTTATGCAACTCTACATATCCATCAAGAGTTAAATATGTTTCATTAACTTCACCATCCATAAATATGTTGTACATATTAACATATTAACATCAGAGACAAAATAATGAACAAGTAATAGCAATTACTTCCCTTTTTAAATTTAAAGAAACTCCTATTGTAAGGAAAGAAAGAATGTAATATCCTCTGAAAATGTACAAAGCGGTTGGTCTTGGTGCATAAAGGGATTTATTGCATTCGCCTAGTCTCCATGGAACTAATTAACTGCTCCTCAAAATCATTGATAACTGGTTAACAGGTTCATGAAACCTTGGAGATCAAAGTTTTCTTAAAAGTATCTTCACCCAACAAATAGTAACTAGGGATGACATTTATAAGAAAGGCTGTTTTTAAAAGTTCCTATTGATGTTTATTAGTATCTGGGAATTTATACAATCAATCAATCAATCAATCAATCAAATCAAAAATAATCTATTTATCCCAGATTAAATGTTGACTAGGTATCTCATTTAAAATGTTTTTAAAAAATGGTGATGGGTGTGGGCAGGAAAGATCCCATGTAAATGTCTGTTTTTGCAACTAAGCAGATGAAGCTTTTGACTCATAAGATTTTTTTGAAAGGAATGCTCATGGTTGTCCATAATTTGTTTGATTATATGTAAAATCCTTCTTTGTGTCATCCTCTCCAAAGGTTCCACTATGGGAAGAAACTTGTGCCATCAGAAACTGATTATGAATTGCTCAGACTGAATCTGTATTGGCAAAATTTAAAAGTAAATGTATTGGATTGAAAATTAATTCCATTTAATTGAAACTGAATTTAATAGTTTGAAACTTAATTAATTTGCTTTGAAACTGTTTTTCATTGTCTAGAAAATTCAGTTTCACAATTTTTATTTTCAGTTCTATGATTCAAATTCAGTTTCAAAAGTCAGTTTTTTGTGCAATATATCTGGGTCCTTGAGGAAGATCACAGAGCAATCAAACTCAGATTCACCGATTTACGTTTTTCATCACAGTGAGCCAAAGCTGTACACAGTATACTCGAGCTTGAGGGGATACTCCACCTTGTCAGATGCATGCATACTGATGCATACTGCTAAAATAAGCAACTGCACGCACACTGTTCGGTCTAAGCAGGATTCTTCATGGTCCCAGTCTGACAGCATACAGTGCCACCGCATTTGTGCACACATGCACATTTACATACCTACCATACACTGAGCTTCAGTGTAACTTATAAGTTACAGATCTCCTGCAACAGGTCACATGATGTCAATTTCATAAGAATTAATTAGTTTCATATGCACATTATATTACGTGGTCACAAATTAGTATTTCTTGCACACAATATATTTAGTCCATCATTTGGTAGCCCAGTTGGTCAACTATTTACTCAGATATACAAGGGGAAGCAACAACTCACACACCCAAAGAACAGATTGACGGTTGAAATTAATTAATTAATTAATTAATGTATTTTATAAACTGTTTTTTTCTGTTGAATCCAAAAAAATATTAAAAATTAGTACTTCTTCCTGTTTGCATCTACCTGTGCACCTACCCCTACCAACTTTGTTTTGAATGTTAAATTAAAGACGTCCAGTATATCCAGTTTTCCAACTGTGTTGCCGTTTGTCTGCTATTTTTTTATTTAATTATACTTTTAATTTCAGCCTTACTGGGTTATCTGAATGTGTACAACGGATTCCGGTGTTGCTTGCTTAGCATGCTGGTCTGCCATATCATTCCCTACTCACACATGGGCTGATACCCATATAAATGACAAAGACATTCCAGAGTTGATCAGATTATTTCATATATGTAAAATTTCATAAACAATATCTTGTCTTGAGTCCGACTGTACATTTTTATACTTGTCAGTGCTATATTTGAGTCTGATGCAATTGTTAATTTGCTTGGTCTATGAACTTCCACCCATTGTAATGCTGCCATATTGCTACAAGCTCCGTTGCATCCACTGCCAGTTTGTCAGATGTTCTTTTAGAAACTGCAGTTTCCGGATTGGGACAACATATGCCACTCCCACCCTTTCATCTGATCTAGATGCATCTGTAGATATCAATAGATTATCAGAATATCAGAATACTTTACCCTTATATACGCCATTACTTTGTTATCTTATTCCCAACCCTCTTGTTATACTGCAGTATACCTATATCAATGTTGAGATCTAAAAAAGAAAAATCTCTAATTTTGACAATTTATAAGGCTCAATGCTACAAAGTAATTATACCGGAGTTCATATTTCAGCAACAATATTTTCATGTAACTGGTTGTTTAACCTTGTTTTGTTGTTCCTGCTCCGCGCCACATTGTTTATGTTCCCTCTTTCGGTCCTGCAAACACTATGGATGAAGCTGTTCGATACAAGGGATTAAAAGCAGGTAGTGGGTGTTTTAAGTTTATCACAGAAACTTATTTTCAGAAAATAAAAATTAAAAGGGGATACACAATAAATCTTTAATCTAAATCCAATGAATGAGTTGACCTTAAATAGGATCTTAATTGTTTCTTTCTTTTATTATTATTATTATTTTTATTTTTTTGCAATTGTAACTATTTTATTCAATGCTGCTGATTTAATTATTTGTTTATAATCCAAATATTACACTAATATCAGCACAACTATTCCTGCCCCTAATTGCAACATTATTTAATAATCTACTTTTTTTTAATAATTGTAGATGCACAGGGTTTTGAGATTAAAAACACAAGTAAAATTTTGAGTAGAGTAGCAATAACAAGAAAACATTTTCCAGAAATTTCATTCTGCAAATCTCATTGTTCAATGTGTATAATGACAATAAAAGGCATTCTATTCTATTCTAAAGTGTAATATAAAGGGTAACATTTACAAAATAATAAATGGATTGTATACAGGGTCTAATTTGGTGATCTTGTTCCAAATACTAAAACAATTTTCATCTCGTATCAACATTTAAATGACACAATTAGTATAAATAAAACTTTAAAGATTCATCATATTAGATAAAATGTATTTTTATACAGTAAGAATGCCAGAAGAATTCCCCCCTTGTTCACAATTACTGCTGATTTTGACCTATGACAACTTTTGCTTGCCAGAACAATCGCTTTAGATGTTTGTAAATTTCCTTCATTTTGAACCCATATATAAATGGATTAAATAAAGGATGATAGAGAACTATCTGTAATGTCATGATTAAACGGGCAGTTTTTGAAAACTCTGTTTCTACTCGAACAATGGATATGTCGTATACACTCAACAAAGTGAGGCTAAATAACACCAACAAATGGGGTAAACATGTCTCAGCTGCTTTTCTCCTGACCTCTATACAGCTTCTGTAAGAAATAATTAGTATCTTTGTATATGAGAATAGAATGAAAAGTATAGGAAGTATAACAATATCTAGGATGGCAAATACACCAAATATAGCAAGAGACCTGGGAATCACACATTGAAGTGTATAAATTGCATTGTTACAAAATATCCCTCTTATATTAAAGTTACAGAGCTTAACCTTAGTGCTGCTAAGCATTATTAGTGGAATTGATGCATGGCAAGCAGGTAAGAACCAAGAAAAAACCAGGAAAACAGTGATAGTTGTGTTTGTCATTATTGTCGGATATAGCAGAGGCTTGCATATGGACACATATCTATCATAAGACATCACTGATAACAGAAAAAATTCAGCTGGACCTACAAAGTAAAAGAAATAAAACTGAAGGAGACAGGCTTCATAACTTATTTTCTGTTTTTCAGACAAAAAATCAATCAAAAGCTTTGGGTAGGTAATGGTACTGTAGAGGACACAATTCACCAGTAATGCAGCAATAAACACATACATTGGTTCATGGAGGTTTTTGTTAACCCATATGAGGTACACAATAATAGAATTACTGGATATGATAAGAATATAGGCTGAAAACATGACCAAAAAATAAGCATATTTGTATTTGCTAATTTCCACATACCCATCCAGAAAAATAAAGGTAGCATTAATTTCATTATTCATGGTCTTCTCATAAAATATTCAGAAAATTGGAAAAAGAATGAGAAAGAATTAGAAAAAAACTTAGTGCAGGCAAACTTTTATTCTTCTACTTAAAATTATGTATCTAAACCTGACATGGACTTGGCCTGTTTGCAGCTTAAAATGAAACACTGAGTCTTCGATAAAATATTTATAAGATTGTTTCAGTGATTTTTAAACCTCCTGATAGTTTATCTCTGCGGTCTGTTTCATCAGTTATCAACATCTTCCATTAGTGGATGTTATGTAACCTGACTGACTTTGATACAGCTACCCTGTTAGAATTAATTAAAGTTATAGGATTCTTTTATGAAGCATCACTTCAAAAAATATATAGCAAAAAAAAAAAAAAAAAAATGGAAGTGCATAAGTTTTGCAAATGTTTAGGGATGTGCACTTTGGATGTACTGAAATTATATAGTTTTAGGACATATTTATTTATTTAAAATTCCATTTGTGCACAGCAAAAATTGTGTTTATGTTCCTCTTTTCATTTCTTACGTTTTAACAATTAATGGATTATATTGTCTTTCGTGACATAAATAATGAAAGATATCCGTTGTAGATACATGTTTTTTAGAAAAGGTGTTGGAGGATAACATAAAAATCCAACACAGTATTTATTAAACCCTTTCCAAGTACTATGTATGATATACATTTTTTTATTTATTGCTTTAAGCCAGCTGCATCAAACGTTTCCTGTATAAAGATTAGGCACAGCAAATGGATATGTTATGTGTTGACAGACTGCTGTATTCACATATATAAATGGAAGGTTTTGAAGAATAAATTAAGATAGGAAAAGTTAAATCCCCACTGAGCAACCAACTAAACACCAGTAAGATAAAGACGGTCATAGGCTTTAAGATGTCTCTGCTCCTTCCTGCTTTTACTTGGAAAAGGTGGACACCAAAAACTTTCTGGGGTTATTCTCATTTCCCCTGGCACCTACTGGACTAAGATCACCACCAACTGGTGGAAAAAAGTCATTCAACCCTTTATGGATTTGTCAGCCCCAAGATGCACTTTATGTAAACCCTACATTACATCAAACTATATTTTTTTGTTCTTCGAAGGATGTTTAAGGTCTTTATGTTTTCTTTTTTTTCTAATATATATATTTTTAAGTTTTCTTGTATTTGGATGTTCCCTAAATATTCTATTTTTTAAGAGTTTTTAATCCCTGTCTAATTTATGCATCTATACTAAACTGGGTGTTTGTCCCAACAAAAATACAATTGGTTCTGTCAGGAGTTTTCTGTCTGTCTGTGCATGGTTGCCCTGTTCTCTGAGCATCCTGTAGGGGGAGCCTGGACACCAGTAGCTATTGACATGTCAGAGGTTACACCTTTATCACTCAATTGCTCATCAGCAGGATAAGAGGAACTGGCTGCCAGTGCTTTTTTGGCTGAGCTTAACTAACCAGCTACCTCTCCATGGGCCCTTTTCCACCAAACTGGTTCCAGTGCTAGTTCGGCGCTAGAGCCAGAGTTAGCAGCGTTTCTTTCTGTTTCCACTGACCAAGCTGGTTCCAAACTGGTTCCAAACTGGCCCCAACTCTTTCTGGGGTCAGAGGAAAGAACCGGTTTCACGTGATGGCGTCTGGGGGCGGGGCTAGGTAACAACTATTTGCCGGTAAACATGAAAAGAGTGGAGTTGCTTGTCGCAAAAGAAACAAAATGGACCTGGGAAATGGGGAAGTACGCATACACATGGAGAGACATAATGACTTTTACCCAGACCTGGTTTTGATTGAAGTCTGTCTTACTTTAAGCTGAATGGTTCTTGGATTTTTGGTTAGTACATCCAGGTAAGTCGGTGTACGTCGCTTGGACTTCCTGGTCTGGAGCTGGAGATGCGTCTGTCCAGGAGAGTCGATGTGCGTTGCGGGAAGTCCTGGTCTGAAGCCAGTGGTTTGTAAAAAGATGAGAAGATGCAGCTAGGAGCGGCTTCTTCAGTAGTCTGACTGCGAGGTCTCTGCTGTTCAGAGTTGGAATTTGCTGAAATCTGCGTGGGTCAAAGAACTTCTGCAACAACACTTCGAAGGTTTTAGGTTTCCTTTTCCTGACCAGCAGGTTTAAAACGATTACAAATACGCAAAGAATGTCTCCTTAAATTGAACTGCTCAACTTGTGATAAAAAAGACAAAGTTTAGCTATTTAAGGCATGCTGTGATGTCACCAGGTGGGCTTTCCCTTTCAGAGAAAATGGTGTTACGCCTGATTTCAGTTACAAAATGGATTATCCCAACATGAAGAATAAGTATTTATAGCGGGGAAAGAATTATGACAAAAACAAAGAGCTGATACAAACAAGACCAGTACAGAGGAACGAACTAAGGAACTCATGGATGCACTGAAAACCTAATTGATAGGCAGAGAGATCAACAGATGGAAACACAGTGAGTAGAGGGGAGAACACTTACAGTGACAACTGGATGGGAGTAGAAGGCATGAAGGTACGACACGGAGGGGTGGTAGGATCACAGTTGACAAGAGAGGACACAAGAGGAAGCATGCCAATGGAATAATCCAGCGAGGAGACAATGAGACCAAATTAGAGAAATTATATGTGTCATGATCCTTGTTGTCTTTTGTTGTTGTTTGCTTTGGGTTAGTGGTTTATGCATTCTGTGTTGTGATTAGTTAGTTATTGTTGGTCTTGTTTTCTTGGGTTCTATTTTCCACTACAGTTCACCTGTGTTGTCTATCCCTGTCGTATTCATTATCACTCGCACCTGTATTAGATCAGTCAATCAAATTATCCCTCTGCTCCACTACTCATCCTCTCAGTATATAAGCCTGGTTCCCTCATTCACTCACGGCTGGATTGTTGTTCTTACCTTACCTCTCGTTGCTCCCCTGCTGTGCTTCCACGTTTCCAGTTCTCCTCGCCCCTCTGTAAGTTTTCCCATCTGCTCGCCTGGTTCTCTGCTGCTGATCTCTCTCCCGTCTCGAGATATTCCGTTCACTTCCTTAGTTTACTTCGTCTGTTGATTTTCTCTCGTTGTAGTTTCTCTCGTTTTAGGTTCTCTCACGCTCCTCTCAATAATTTAGGTTTGTTCTTTTTTATTCCATCCTAGTTCCGGTCCTGCGTTTAACCTCGTTTTGTTGTTTGTCCTCTGCGCCTCATTGTTTAGGTTCCCTGTTTCAGTCCCGCGTTTATCCTGGGTTTGTTGTTCCTCCTCCGTGCCGCATATATTTTTTTCTGTTTTGTTCATATTCATCCTCACGAAATCCACCTCTGCTCGAGTCATATATACCCGTTTGTGACAGAATAATCCAGCCGTTCGACTCGAGCAGAGATTCACACACGATCCGCACTTCCGCATTTGCCATGCCTTTCCTTCGTTTCTCGCGCCGCAATAAACGCCACTCACCAGCGGTTGGGCTCGCTGCCGCTCCGGCTCCCTCCGAGCCTTCGGCCGGGGGCGGCGGTCAAACACCGGTGAGTTCCAGTTTAGTTTCCACTTCCGTGTCACTTTCTCCGGTATCCTGTTCCTTGTCATCAACCGCTTCTCTGTTGCCCTCTGCTCTCCAGGTCAGTAACTGTTCATCTTTTGATTTACTTACTGAGGAAGATTTTGTTTATTATTTTCAACTTTACAAACATGATTCATTTATGTTTAAGATTGTTTTTGATGCTTACGTTGAGTTTAAAGAAAGAGATAGAATTAGTTTTAACGCCAAGGAATTACCCAATAGTTCAGATCCATTTAGTTATTTTCACCTTCCTAATTCTCCCCGTTTATGTTGTCACCTTTTCGACTCTCAACTTTCTCGTGTTCCCTGCCGGCAACTCAAACCTCAACCAACAGTAATCTTACCGTCCAGTCCTATTTCGGAGCCACCTGAACCACAATCATTCACTCCCAATTCCCTTTCTTCATTCCAGATTCAGCGTCCGGATCTGTGGGAGTTTTTCTATGGGGACAGAGAGGATCTCTTCCCCACATTTGTATTACAAATACAAGCAACGAAATGTAGTATTCCTCAACCATCTCTGCTTCTTCTCCCATGATGGAAACAGGGGTTAAGCTGAACCTGTTTTTCCTGAAATCTACAATCATCACTTGTTTTGTTCACATTCAAGATGAGGTGATTGTTCCCACACCATGCAACAAACTGCTCCACCAGCTCTGTGTAATCAGCATCGTCTCCATCTCGGATACACCCGACAACTGCAGAGTCATTTGAGTATTTCTGTGGATGACAGAAGTTTGACTTGTACTGGAAGTCCGAAGTGTACAAAGTGAAAAGGAATGGTGACAGTACAGTCCACTGGGGTGCTCCTGTGCTGTTTTTTACCCGCTTAGACCCACACACTGGTTATTCCTTCACTCTGTTGGTCTATTGGTCAGGTAGTCCTTGATCCAGGCAATTGCTGAGGCCTCCACCTGAGTCTTCTGGAGTTTCAAACCAGATAAGGCTGAATTGTGTTAAATGCACTGGAAAAATCATGATTCTCAAAGAGTTGCCTGCTTTGTCCAGTTGACAGTGGGATTGCTGAAGCAGCTGTATGATGGCATCTTCAACTTTAACTCCATAGCAATAAGCAAACTTATGGGAGTTCTGGTATGTGCTGGTTTGCTTATACAGGTAAGCCAACAGGAGTCTTTCGAGGACCTTCATGACGTGGGATGTCTGTGAAACTGGTCTGTAGTTATTAATGTCTGATGGTTGAGTATTATTTTGGTACTGAAACCAGACAGGATGTATTCCACAACAGTGGAACCTTCTCTTGGGTTAGACTAAGGTTGAAGGGGTGTTGCAGAATACCACAGAGCATGATGCACAGCACAGCAAAATCATGGGCAGCAGAGCTAGAGGTTAAACAATACCACAGAGGATGTGGAACCAACTGGAAACGGCCTCATGGAAATTGCTCCTTTTTAAGCCTCACTGATTGGTGGATAACGAGCACCAGCTGAACCTCACAAACCTGTCACCCTATGGAAAGTAAGCACAGAGAAACCAAACCATTCTCCAGCACAGAGACTCACAAAACCCAACAGTACTCCCCCATCAACAAGCTCCACCTGGCAGACGACCCGAAAAGGAGGCAATTGGAACGTTCTAAGTCCAAGATGAGGGAAGGGTCCAAAATAAAGGAACTAGGAACCCAAGATCGCTCCTCTGGACCATATCCTTCCCAGTCCACTAAATAATGTTTACCCCGGCCACAAGGACGTAAAACCAGAATACGGCAAACAGTGTATGCTGGATGACCCTCAATGTTGGTGGTTTGGATGGGGGACACTGGGAACTAGAGAGGCAGGGTTTGATCTGAGACACATGAAACACAGGATGTAAACAATGCTGAGTAGGTAGCTTAAGGCAAACCGTAGTAGGGCTGAAAACACTGTAGATGACAAAAGCACCAAGGAAGCAGGGTGAAAGTTTACCGGAGCATGACTTAAGGGGGAAATGCTTCGATGACAACCAGATCTTTTGAGCAGAGGAATAGAATAGCTTGTTCTGGGCTGAAGTCCATTTCAGGGCGGCCCTGGTGTGGTCCCTGCTTGATGGATTGCACCACTGTGGAATCTGGGAATGAGGAAGGTAGTAGTGACAGTTGGAAATCCTGTGAAGCCTTAAATGGGGAACAACCTGAAGCAGGACAAAGGTGAGAGTTGTGGGCATACTCCACCTAAGGCAAGTGTAAACTCCAGGAAGCTGGTTTGGATGCACAAACACTGTGCATCCACAGTGTTCTATTGTTACTGGTTGAGCTGTTCACATTGCCCATTAGTCTGTGGATGGAACCTTAAAGTGAGGCGAGGCTGGGCTCCCAAAGCCACACAGAAGTCTCTCCAGACCTGGAAAGTGAATTGAGGCCCTCTGTCTGAAACAATCTCTGCAGGTATTCCATGAAGTCAAAACACATGACGGAACAGTCTGTTCTAAGGGGAAGCAAGCGAGGGTTGACATTCCTTGGAAAACCTGTCTATGATGGTGAGAATAACCCACTTATGTTGAGATGTTGGCAGACCAGTAATGAAATCCAAAGAAATATGAGACTAGGGGTGACTAAGTACAGACACAAGTTGTAATAGGCTAAAAGGTGGGCGAATGGAGGTGTTATGTCTAGCACAGATAGAACACGCCAAGACAAACTCCGTGACATCCTTGTTATGGGATGGCCACCAGAAGTGCCTTGCAACAATACAATGATGTAACTGACACCGTGGTGGCTTGAAAATAGGGAGGAGTGGGACCACTGAAGGGCCTAGGAGGGGACCGATGCAGGAACGTACCGCCGGTTAGCGGAACCCCCTCCTGGGTCAGGGTCAGAAGCAATAGTCCCCTGGATGGCCTTCTCTAAACTCCAGGTGAGGGACCCAATAACACAGGAGTCATGGAGGATGGACGCTGGGGTTTCAAATTGATTGTCTGGGGAATGGAGTTTGCACAAGGCGTCTGGTTTACCACATTTGGAACCTGGTTGGTAGGTGATGTTGGGATTGAAATGACTAAAAAACAAAGACTACTTACAGGCGTTTAGCCATTTGGCGTACTGCAGATATGCTAGATTTTTATGGTACGTCCAAATTATGACGGAAAGCTCAGTACTCTCAAGCCAACGTCTCCACTCCTCAAGGGAATGTTTGATGACCAGAAGTTCCCTGCCACCAATTTTATGATGAGTTTCAGAGGGAGAGAACGTCTTTCAAAAAAAGGCACAAGGATGCATTCTATTATCTGTATGGGCCTGCTGGGAAAGAACAGCTCCTACACCAGTCCCTGAGCCATCAACCTCCAAAATAAACTGTACTGACGGTTCTGGATGAATAAGGATGGGAGCCTCAACAAACCGTCTTTTTAGTTCAATGAAGGCTTGAGTTGCCTCCTTAGTCCACTCAAAGGGGCGTTTGGTGGAGGTGAGGCTAGTGAGTGGAGGTCGATGAGACTAACGTTAACACTGAACAGGCGGCAAAAGTTAGCAAACCCTAGAAACGTTGGAGCTGCTCTCGTGAACTAGGGACCGGCCACTCCTCTATGGCTTTGATCTTATCTGGGTCTGTATTCACCTGTCCACCCTCAGAAATTATGGGACATGACAAACAGGCGATATTCCAACAGTCGCTGGAGTACCATCCAGACTTGTTAGGGTTACATTTATTAAGTATTGAAGGATGTCGTTGACTAGATTCTGAAATGAACTTGGAGCATTGCACAGCCCGAACAGCATGACTAGATACTCATAATGACCGATATGAATCTGAATAGTCTTCCATTCGTCCCCCTCTCGAATGCGAACAAGGTGATATGCATTATGCAGGTCAACCTTTGAAAACACGGTAGCTTGTTGGAATGACTAAAAGGCTGAAGACAACAATGGGAGAGAGTACTTGTTTTTAATGATAATACTTTTCAACCCTTTTTAGTCAATACGTGGCCGTAAGGACAAAGAAGAACATTGAAAAACCCTGCCCCTACAGGAGAATAGGAGGGTTAAATGATACCTGCTCTAAGGGCCACACTAATATACAGCTCCATAGCCTCTTTTTCTTTTTTAGACAGGTTAAAGAGTTGACCAGAGGGAAGTGGATCTCCAGGAAGTAAATCTATGCAACAGTCATAAGGACGATGGTAGAGAAGAGACATGGCTAGATCTTACCTGAAAACCAGTTGATGTGTGGGTCATCATTGCTTAGCCAGGGGAAACCAAGAACCAGAGTTGAGGGAGATTAAGCCAGAGGTCTTTTCCTGAATATTTGCCCGCCAGGACCCCCAACTTCACTGACGGGCATGTGCTTTTGGGTGAACAGGGCAGAAAGCTACATAGTGGTGAGGGGACCCACAATATAAGCAACAACTTGAAGTTGTGCTGTTGCTCCTTTAGGCTGAGACGGGTTCGCCCTAGTTGCATGGGTTCTGATTGATCCCTTTGTGAGGAAGTTAAAGGCTCAGGGTCAAAGTTCTCTCTCCTAACCGGAGATGGGACCTTTCTCTGTCACGATTTGATCTTTATAGCTGAATAAATTTGTTCGTCTAATGAGTGAGGTTCGTCTCTACAGGCTAACTCATCTTTTAATTTTTCATAGAGGGCATGTTGGAAGGCTCCTTTAAGAGCCGATTTGTTCCTCCCAGATTCAGATGCTAAAGTATGGAAATCTATTGTAAAGTCGGCAACTGCTCTATTTCCTTGTTCGAGTTTCCAGAGCCGCTTGGAAGCAGTCTCTTTACCAACCCTGGGGCAGAAAGTTAACTTAAACTGCTCCAGAAACTCATCAAAGGTAAAGTAAGGTAAAGTACTTTCATCAATGACAACCTCTGCCCATTTCAGGGCCCTCCCCCTTAATAAACCAACAATATAGGGTATCTTGCGGGCATCATTAGAAAACGAATGTGGGGAACAGCAAAAATTGAATGTTCACTGAAAAAAAAAATGCTTTACACTTCTCAAGTTCACCTGAAAAGTGTAAAGGATTGGGAGGAGCTGGAGGATTGGGAGGAGATGGAGGTTGAATCAGGGTTGGGAGCGTTAATCTATCACAGAGATCCTGAATCTGTTTTTACATCTGGTCCATGATCTAGAGCGTGGATGATTGCTTTTCTAGGATTGTCTGAATAGTAGAATCATGTCTGCCTAGGAGTACGCGCTGTTCAGAAAGGGCGGATCACAGTTGCCCTGCAGAGTCTGGTTGGCCAGTTGGTTCTGTCATAATGCTGTTTTTAGGAGACTCTAGAGCAGCAACAACCACGAACACACACAG
>JAVLVB010000877.1:0-17051 GCA_032876305.1 Orestias chungarensis | reverse complement strand
TTGAATGACAACATGCGACTAAACATGTCGTCACCGGTCCGATCAGGCAGGGGACCAGAGAAAACTACACAGTCCGACATTGTTTTTGCAAACTCACACACCGAAGCAACACTAATTTTAGTGACCTCCGATTGGCGTAACCGGGTGTCATTACCGCCAGCGTGAATAACAATTTTACTGTATTTACGATTATCCTTAGTAGTTTGAGGTATGACTTTATGTCGCCTGTTCTGGCCCCTGGCAAACATTTGACTATGGTTGCTGGTTTCTATAAAGCAACGTTTCTGACTATGGAGCTGCCAATTACCAGAGTCTGTTTCTCAGCGGGTGTATCGCTGAGTGGGGAAAATCGGTTAGAAACGTTAACAGGTTGGTGGTGAGCCAAAGGCTGGGTTCTGGGACTATGCTTTCTGCGAACAGTCACCCAGCCAGGCTGATTTCCCAGCTGCGTGGGAACTGCTGGAGGATCACTAGGGCAACCTGTTCTTGTTGGCTCCATGCTAGCTAATGGGCCTCGGCTATCTCCGGGTGTTTCAATAGCCGAGCTTCCAATTCACACACCCTCGCCTCCAAAGCTAAAAAAATGCTACATTTAACGCAGGTACCACTATCTCTAAAGGAGGCAGAGGAATAACTAAACATCTGACACACAGAGCAGGAAAGAGGAGAAGCAGAAGGAGAAGCCATAGTACCGCGAGAAGCTAACCTAACTAAGCTAGCGAGTGCTCACTACACAAAAAAGGTCAGTTTAGAACAATTACGGTTTCTAAAAACTTCAGTGAAGCAACATAAATGTGTGATTAACATGAAGGTGAGTTTAGAAACGTCTCAGTACAGAGAATAAGGAGTAATAAGAGAGCGCGCGGAGCTAGCAGACGCTAACAGACGCTAACAGACACACGGAGCAACAAAAGGAAGTGACGTCGATACATACCACCGTCACAGTCCTTGCCTTATAAGGCAAGTTATTTCAAAATGATTTACACATTAACAAATAAGAGTGTCATGACAAGTTCGAACTCCAAAAAAAACACTCTGGTTTAGATCAGGGTGCCGTACCTCCGCTACCACACCCCTCCAGGTCTCAAGGTCATTCCCCAGGTTAACTTTCAATTAGGGATGCAGCAATACCACTTTTTTCCAAAATGAGTAGTGAACGAGTACTTGCATTTGACTACTCACTGATACCGATACTGAGTACTTACGCCATTACACATATAGTTACTTGGATTTTTTTTACTTTTTCCAAAGTATGAATCAACTTTATGTATTTGGAAGGAATTATTTAGTGGGCGGTTTGCCGGAGTTGAGCGCGTGTCCGGGCACCTTACCTGCTATTCGTGCGCACACGCTTGCGGTTGTTGCTCCTTCAGGTGGCTCTGTGCTGGCGGACCTGGTGGCACAGAGATCACCCCATAAGGCCCACCCAGGCCCAATAGTTGCACCGCGGGTGGTATCGGTGTCGTGGTATCGGTGGCAATTATATGAGTATGAGTACACTGCTTGAAGCCTGGTATCCAGCCGATACCAGTGTCGGTATTGGTGCCTCCGTACTTTCAAGTCTCTCAGTTGAACATAGAGGGTATTCTGAGGTTGGGGTCTGGGATCCTGGTTTTTCCTTTAGGGTTGTGTGATGATCAGGGGTGTCAAAAGTATTCACATGCATTTCCAAAGTATAATAATAGATATTACTATACTCAACTCAAGAATGAGAGGGTACACAACAACTTCAAGTAACATGTTCATAAATTACATTTGAACCTGACATACCAGGCTTAGTAGGTGAACTTCCAGACAATACAGGTTCACAGTCAGTTTCCTCCTCCTCTAAGTGTTGCTGGTCAACTGTTGGAATACATGGATAGTTTAAAATGACAGACAGACAGACAGACAGACAGACAGACAGACAGAGACCCAGACAGACAGGCACTCGCATCATCATTATCACTAGGCTGCTGGCTTGTGTGGCCCTTTTCACTGCTGCTGGTAGAAGCTGTGGCTGAGTCTGACTCCTTTTTTTTATTATTAAAAAAGATCTGAATATCTTTGCTTCTCTTCATATTCTCTTAATATCCCTGGAGGAAATGTAATTCAATCACTCAATCGTGCAACCAATCAATAATTCAATCAACCAGTCAGTCAATTAACTTTCTACAGCTATAACTTCAATATAATAAAATATAATAAAGCATTATATACCTCTCAATTGTCTCAATTTGTTTTTATCCAGTTACAATGGATGCTTTCTTTGTCTTGTTCTGCCGCAGATGCAGATGCTCATCTCGTGGCTCTACTGACCCACAAACCTGCATGGTCACTCAAAAAAACCTCAGCTGATCAATAAGCAGCTCTCTGCAGCCTCAGTCAGACCATTATTGTGTTAGTTAAATGTGTAAAACTGATCCTAAATTCGTCAGTCAGACATCTCAATTGATGGACCGCGTTTCTCTTGTTTAATGTTGTTGAAGTCCTCCTTGACTTCCCCAGGTTGGTTGATCTCAGGGCAGCATATTCAGGTTCTCACAATGTTCAAATAAAAGACAAGATCAGATCCGCTCAGCAAAAGACCATCTCACGAATTTTAAACTGATACCTTCTGCAGAAGGGAGACCTGGGACCTCTCTGTGCAATAGCTCCATCAGGTCTGAGGTCTCAGCCCAGCATCAGGCTATTTTATTGAAAGTAGGGAGTATACAGAGTCATAAAACAAATCACATGTGATTTGCAGAAACCGTTATTCTCCCTCCTCGCTGACCCCTCACTGACCCCTCGCTGATCCTGATCAGTCTGCCTAAACAGGAACAAAAGATCATACAACTTTGCCATCTAGTTTCACACTCCCCAACTAACAGATTTACTGCTAGTAATCGAACAGAAAGCACTTCCCCTCACCCTCTGACCCAGCTCAGGAAGGAGACAATAGACAGGCCTTATCAGGAAATGTATAGCCCCTGTTTCATGCCCACCCCTCTAGCATCAAAAGAAACATGAATACCTGAAAGAAACATGGATATAAATGTTTACCATTCCACAATGTCTTGATGAACTTGATCAAAAACCTATTGGATCTGGGGTGGCCACACACAGGGTGGTTAGGGATGGGGGGCTGTGCGGCAGCTGGACACCAGGGATCACGTTGCCAGTTTTGTGCGAATCCCGGCTCCCGGCATTTGCTGACACTGAGGCCCGTGGTTGAGGTGGGCTGGGGAGGAGCTCCACTCTCTGTAAACTGTGGCATTCCCTCCCCTACCATTTCGATTACATCCTACTTATCAACATTTTTGGGCCAGAGTGGGGAGGGGAGAGGTCTTCCTGCCCGTTTCCTGGGTGCTACCTTTGGTGGGGGGGATTGGTCTGCGGGCTTGTGGCGGTGGAGGCTGCATTGGTGGGGGCGCTTCTTGTCCTGGGGGCCACCCACTGTGCTGCACCAGAGTATGGTCCCCTCAACCACCAACCCCCCATCCCTACCTTGAAAGACTGTGTGAGTGAGTAAGTGAGTGAGCGAGAACCATGTATGATTGTGTATGAATGTGGATGGGTCTGGGTGTCCTCTGTCTGGTGCCCTGCCCCCTTCATCACTACTCACTGCTGCACTAACCTGCGGCCAGACTGGGCCCTGAGGTGCAGTGCTGGGGGCACAGGGGCGTGTATTGGTCCACACTGGCAGGCTGTCTGGGGTCGCCTGTCCCTCTCCCGTGCTTGAGCGAACATTGCCTGGTAGGATGGGTAGGGTGCTGCTCCTGGTACCTTGGGGGCTCTACTCCGCGGCTTCTGAGGTCGTCTGGGTGGGTGCGTGGTGTTCCTGCGGTGGGCTGTCTGATATCTCTCTGTGCTCTTGCGTGGTCTTGGTGTCCTGGATTACCTCATCCGTCTGGGCTCCTGGAGGGGGTAGGACGGGGCAGTGGCCCTCTGTACACATGGCTAAGCATAGTACATGTAACACCTACCTCACAATTCCTGCATACTCACGCCCAATCACACACTGTAGATATCACAAGACTTTAACTGTGCCGATCTGTTTATTAATAACATCAAGTTTGCCTCATATTTTTATTTATTTATTTGCCCACATCGCTATGTTTGATCTGCTTTCTGCTAATTATATCTCCACAAGGTTTTTTTGTTAGGATTTTGGTTTAACTTTTCAAGAGTTCCTAGCAGAATTTGACAATACTTTGGTCAAGAGACATATTGTATAACTCTTTCTTGAAAGTTGTGGAAACTCAAGCAGGGTTCTAGATCAGTGGGTGAGTTTTCCATTGAGTTTAGGACTCACGCAGCAGCAGTAGGCTGGGATCCTGGCGTCTTAAAGAGCGGATTCTTTCAGGCTTTAAAGGATCCGGTAAAGGATGAACTTGCTATTATGGAGGAGCCTCCCTCACTACTTAGATGAGATAATTGCCTTAGCCTTCAGAATTGATGGTCGTCTGAGGGAAAGAAAAAAGTTGAGAGCATACAGCAGATTAACTGTTAACCCAACTCCCATGACAAACCAGCATCCTCATCCACCAGCAAAACCTAGACCCAGAACTTCTGCTGATCCACACAGCTCGTCACTACCTGGACCGGAACCGATGCAGGTCGGACGAACCAGGCTCACACCGGAGGAACAGCAAAGGAGGATGCAGTCCAGAAAATGTTTGTACTGTGGTAATCCTACACACTACATCGCAGGTTTTCCGATAGGCAGGAAGGAGCAGTAACCTGAAGCTATCCGTCTGTGAACACAAGGCCACATGCGGTTAATCCGGTTGAGGAGGAACTCGTCTTGACAGACGGTATAGTTGTGCTGCTATAGGCTTAGACTGGTGGAGGACAATCTGACCACTTCTCTCTCTGCTACTTTCTTCCTTTGTCCAATCTACTTAGTTACCGTTATTTCAACCTTGTTAACCTTTTGTTTTCTCTAAGTGTTCTTCGCTCCATAGTAACCACACCTGGGCTGGCGTTCTGTTAGCTGAGACAGCTTCTTGGATGAGAACATGGGCTGAGATGCTTCCAGTGACACTGTACAACTGCTACTATAAACTCTATTATTTCAGTATCCTGTGCTTCTAATTTAGTTTTCTGTCTTTTCAAACCCCCAGTCACTCATGGCAGACGGCTGCTTGTACTGAGCCTGGTTCTGCTGGAGGTTTCTTCCTGTTAAAGGGGAGTTTTTCCTCTCCACTGTCGCTACATGCATGCTCAGTATGAGGGATTGCTGTAAATTCGGCGACAACACAAGCCATTGTTTTGGTCTGCTGATTCCAGAGGAGTGAATGCTGCAAGTCAATGACTTGATGCAATGCGCTGGGGCTCCTTAGATAGAAAACTTTTTAAAATTGATTTGTTATGATGTATCTTTGATTTTAATTGATTATCTGTGAAGTGCCTTAAGACGAAACCTGTTGTAAATTGGTCCTATATAAATAAGCAAATTAAACAAATTATTGATACTTCTTGATTCTTAATGCGGACCAGAAAATATCTCAAAATGAACCTCGTTTTCTCCTCATTATCTGATTATTTGTCTCCTTAGAGTCTTCCTGTTATATGTGGGTATGAAGGCTTAACAAAAATATAGCAATCCTAGCCTCGTGATCGCATGTTGATCCAGATAACAGATGATTTCTACATCTTGATAAGGGGGCTGAAACCCAAACATCTGTGGCCGCCAGGGTGCGTTGACCAGAGATCCTCGGAATGTGGCTTTTGTTGTTATAATGGCTTGGAGGGTTTGGATGACCAGAAGGAGGGTGTATGGTAGTCGCTGGAGTCGGAAAGAAAGCATCGACAAATGTTGTGCAGAAAAATATTTTTGAAGTTCTTTTCAGTGGTCTTTTAAATGGGCAAAATGTTTCCAGGGGATGGTCCTCGAGCAGATACCTGGGTTTGCATACAAGAGGTTACTAGGGACATAACAGACAGGTAATTAACAAGTAATCAATAGCATCAAGAAAAACGCAGAGCAGGAGAATACGATGGTGGGTAAACAAAAATGTGCCGTAGAACTGCCGAGCCTTTCCTATTATTATCCAATGCTGTAAAGGTCTGTGCCGTTTTTGTCTGTTAAGTATTGCTTTACTTATTTACTTTACTCGTGGTTGTGATAAGTTAATGTTTTATTTATTTTATTGCTATTATATTGAATTTTCTTAGGTGTTTAGTTGGTTGGTTTACCTAGTCCTGCTGTTTGTATTATTAGTAGTAGTATTAATATCAGCATTGTTGTGGTTTTCCTCCTTTCATTATGCACCTCCCTACTGTTTCTTCCTCTGTCTGTGTCTGTTGTCTCTCTGTGTCCACCCCCTCATAATCACAGCTGAAATTGCTTATGTAATTCAGGTCACTATTCACTAGTGCAGTATTTAAACCCAGTTCATTCCTTCACTCCCAACTGGATCGTTACTTTCCCCCCCTTGTGTTATCCCTTTGCCTTACCTGACTCCATTTTTATTCCTCGTGCCTTATGTTGCCAGTCATCCCTGTAAATTTTCTCCCCTGCTTGCTGTGTTTTTTTCTGGTCTTTTTCTCCCTCCACGTCCTCCGGTTTTTGAATTAATTTGTTTAGTTTATTCAGTTATTTCCTCAGTTTGTTTCCTCGCTACTCTGTGTCAGTATTATTTATCCAGATCAGTGTTCATTGTCATCATCATCCCTACAATAAATATTAATCTACAGCTGCATTTCCACCTCTGCCTTTTTGGGTCATAATTCACGTTGCGTGGCAGAATGTTCTAGCGATAACTCAGACCCGGCAGAGATTTTCCTTTGAACAACATATTTAGTTCCGTTTTACAGAAACCGTCCTCTTGTTCCTCATTTCGCAAAAATTGCTCGCGAGAGGTTGGGTTTGCCGCCGCTCCGGTTCCTTCTGAGCCTCCTGCCGGAAGCGGCAAATCCTCCTGGACAACCGCCTGTTCTCCGCAGTTCCCCCCGTCCTCCTGGATGGCCACCAGATCACCGTAGACGCAGCTTATAATGGACGAGAGGCAGGGACAGGGATGTAGTCCAGTGCATAACAACACACCAACCAAGAAAGTTATTTCCTGACACTACTCCTTCTGGTAAAAAGGCTATGCATGATAAATATTTTAGTTTGATTAACAAAGTCATATTTATTTTGAAATAAACTCACCAGCTGGAATTAAAAATAAAATAAGCTGGTTTTTGGAAGTTTAATGTTAATCTCCACAAAACCACTGAGGAAAAAAAGAGACAAGAAAAAACTAAACATCTCCCTCATATATTTTCATGAAACATTTCTGTATTATTTCCGCTCATAGGTGAACGCCAGAGGAAGTTTTATGATGAGAGCAAACTTGGAGCATTGCAGACCAACAGCTAAAGAGAGGAACTTGCCGTTAGATCAGGAGAGCGGACACTTCCGAAAACAAAGGATCAATTTAAAAATTAAGCGATATGGTGATAAACTGAGTAGATAATTAAGATTTATTTATCTAAATTGCCCAGCTAAATTTTATATAACTAAAGTATAATACTTCTAAATATGTTGCAGATCTCTACCGCCCTTGTTGCTTCCTGATAAGCCTTCTTACACCTGCAATGAATAATGGTATAGAGTGGGCCACGAACAATAACCCGGCCCCCCTTCAAATCTGGGGAAAAGAAGTACGTATTTGGCACCAGCATCTGAAGGAGTCTTCGAGTTCAAAAAGTCCTTGTCGCCATGGTATGAAGTAATCGGGCAACAAATACAGCCTTCAAAGGATGAAAAAATACCCCTTTTGTCTTAAACTTTTACATGTGCTGTACACGTGCTGCACATGTGCTGTAAATGTGCGTACCCACCCTCCTTGACCCACCCAGATTCTAGAAGATTCTGATGTCATATCTATGAAAAACCTGCTTTTTATCTCTCACTGTGTGTCGCTGTAATAATTTTTCCACATGGTATGACCTATCTTTGGATATTTTTAATTTTGTATCTGGTTCATAAAAACTCCCCTCAATGACTTTGTAATCCGTCAATCTATATTTAGGTGGAGATCGGGGTGTGCATTTGGACATTTTGAATACTTCATCTGTAAAACTTTTCATACTTCTAACCAAAAAACCCACGTAATTTTGATATCCTAACCATGTCTCATTTTTTAACATTTGTTTCATTTTTTTTTTCTGGCTGTATGGCACCATAAAGATTTCTGAGCACTTGAAGCCTATTTTCAGAGGACACCTGCACAGGGGTCATTTTTATACTCAAATTATAACTGTTGTTATAGCTTTCCACCAGATCCGGGAGAATATCGATGTAGCAATGTGTGTATTTAGTTGTAAAAGATCTCCACATTCTTGTCTTCAGAGTGCGATTAAACCATTCTACAAAAGAGGCCTTAAGATCGCTGGCCGTAGCGAAATATATAATACCATATTTTTTCATTAATCACTTAAAATTCTAGTTAAAAAAAAATTCTTTTCTTTATCTACATCAGTTTGAAGTTTTTTAGGTATTTGGCTTTCTTTAAAGATTGAACCAAAAGCATTCATCACCTCAATGGCCGTCTTCCTCTTTTAAAAAATCCTTTTTTTTAAATACGTCGATGACTGTCAATAAATACTTATAAGCCCCATTTTGGTCAGCCAAGGCTTGCATGTCACATAGATCTGCTTGAAATTGTTTTAAGGATCCTGAAAAAAAAGCTATTTTTCTTGGAAAATTTTGCCTTGCCAGTCTATGAAGAGTATAAGCATCTTGTGCCATCACTTCAGCAATGTGGATATTTTATCCTCTTTCATCCTGCACGCCCCTTCACAATCTATCTAAACTGCCTAAACTTCCAGGGTGATGAGGATTGTAATACACTTTATTCATGATTCTTTGTTTGGCCATCCTCTTACAATCATGTAATATATACTGAGGTGAACAAATGAGACAGAATATATGCTTTTTTTATTTTCATTATTGTCATCTCAAACAAGAAGTAAATCAAAATGTTTAAACAGTCTTTTTTTATTTTATATTACTAAATGATAGAAAAAAACAAGAATTTTTTGCAAGTATAATAGTAAAAAAAATACTAATACACAACATTTTACAAGATTAATAGTTAAAAATAAAAATAAATAATACTAAATGATAATTATACAAAAACAAGAAATAATACTAAATGATAATTATACCGAAACACTGCAAGTTTAATAGTAAAAAAAGGGATTGCTAGTAAATATATTCATATCACAAAAGATATTACTTCTCCGAATACTTCTCTGAAACATAATAGAGCTGTTTAAAACGGCCAGTGTCTTTCATGTTTTTATACATTTCTTTAATGGCAGAGCAAATTCAATTGGTTGTTTTCACTTCATGTACACAGATATTGTTTTGTGTACAATAGATGACTCGCCTGCTACAGCTTTCTGCATCTTAGATGCAATAGGCCTCTGGACTACTTTTTCCTTGTGGCATACAGAGTCTTTCTCTCTGGTTTGACAAATAATTATCTTACCTCTCTGCATCTTTACTGGTTCTTGCCTTTCAAATGTTAAGAGTACAGCACCAGATTTTCTTCCAATTTTTAAAAGCACAAACCATTTCCGCCTCTAACTTTGATTGGTCACCCAATAAGCACGGGAAAATATTCATGAAGGAGGTGTTACCCATTTAGGAGGATAGTTTGTCTTACCTCTATTTCAATCCTCCAAGGACTCTGAAAAAGGGTGGGCACACTGAGCTGCTTTTTGGCGCAGAGACACAAACAACAGTCAGGACCTGTCCCCCCACCCGCAGGCGGAGGGAGGCTACCCGCTCAACGTGGTGAACCCCAACGTACAGGTGCCTAGATGGGGGGCAACAAGTATGCCCACCCCACCCCAGGGCCTCTCACCATGGGCAACTCCAGAGTGGAAGAGTGTTCAACCCCTCTCGAGGAGACTAGTTCCAAAGCCAGAGCCGTGCATCGAGGTGCGTCCGACTATTTCTAGCCGGTACTTCTCCACTTCCCACACTAACTCAGGCTCCTTCTCCACCAGATAGGTGACATTCCACGTCCCGAGAGCCTGGTTTTGCAGCCAAGATTCAGACCGCCAAGGTCCCTGATTTCGGCCGCCACCCATCCCACACAGCACCTGACCCCTTTGGCCCCTCCCACGGGTGGTGAGCCCATCGGAAGGGGGACCCACATCTCCTCTTTGGGCTATGCCCGGCCGGACTCCATGGGTGAAAGCCCGGCCACCAGGAGCTCGACGTCGTGCCCCACCTCCAGGCGTTGCTCCAGAGTGGGGCCCCGGTCATCCGTGTCCAGGCGAGGGAACAACAGATCCATTTTTATTTTTCATTGTAAGGAACCTTTTGGACTGCACTTTCTCTGATCCCTCACCTAGGACCAGTTTGCCTTGGGTGACCCTACTGCGGGCAGGTGTTGAAGACCACTTGTCCTATATAATCATTATTGGAAAATTGCAACCCAGGATATTGTGATGAGCAATGTTTAATTACATTAAAATGCTCACATCTGCCTTCAACACCATGATTCCTCAGACTCTGATTAATAAACTCTCGTCACTTGGACTGAGCTCTTCCCTCTGCAACTGGGTCCTGGACTTCCTGACAAACAGGCCGCAGTCCGTGAAGATTCACAACATCTCCTCCCCGACCATCACCCTCAGCACTGGCTCCCCTCAGGGCTGTGTGCTGAGCCCCCTCCTGTTCACACTGCTCACATATGACTGCTCGCCTATCCATCCAGGCTTTCATATTGTGAAGTTTGCGGACGACACAGCAGTGGTTGGATGCATCACAAACAGGGATGAGTCCAGCTACAGGCAGGAGGTGGAACACCTGGAGGGTTGGTGCAGAGATAACAACCTCTGCATTAATGTAAAGAAGACTAAGGAGATGATTGTGGACTTCAGAAGGGGCAAGCATGCCCACCTCCCCCTGCACATGGGAGGATCTGCGGTGGAAGTGATCAACAGCTACAGGTACTTGGGTGTACACCTGAGCGACAACCTCACCTGGAGCAACAACACTTCCATTCTGGTCAGGAAGGTGCACGAGCGGTTCTACTTCCTCAGGAGGCTAAGAAGAGCTGGACTCGGGAGCTCAGTTCTCACTTCCTTCTACAGATGTGTGGTGGAGAGCGTCTTGTGCTCCAGCATCAACATGTGGCATGGAAGCTTCTCTGCTGCAGACAGGAAAGCTCTGCAGAGGGTGGTGAAGGCCGCACAGAGGACTGTTGGAGTCAGCCTCCCCAGCACCACAGACATTTACACCTCCAGATGCAGGAAGAGGGCCTCCGGCATCATGAAGGACCCCACACACCCAGCACACTCACTTTTTGTCCCGCTCCCCTCAGGAAGGAGGCTGCGGAGCATCAAGTGTAAAACAACCAGACTGAGAAACAGCTTCTTTCCAGAAGCTGTGAGACTCTCAAACACACGCAAGGACGATGAGAACTGAAATTTGCTTTCTCATTAACCGGCACTGTTCACTTTAATATCACACTTCAAAATGTCACTTTAAAATGTCCCTGTAATGGTTCACTTTAATGTTTCACTTTAAACTGTCCCTTTAAAATGTCTATTAATATGTCACTTGCACTCCGAATTTTGATTGCTGCAATGTTCGAAGTACTATATTGTAGATTCCGTGTCCATATTGTATATTCTGTATATTCTGTGGAGTCAAATCATACTTCTCGTATAGTTCTTTATAATTTATAAATTATTATATATTTGCATTCCGATCCTCCATGCTGCTATGTCCGAAATCCCATTTTGTAGATTCTGTGTCCATATTGTACATTCTGTGTAGCTCAAATCCTAGTCTCGCATAGTTCTTATATTCTTATATTTTATTACATTATTTAAAATTGCTATCAGGGTGTAAACTGGACCGGGGGATTAGAATTTCGTCCCACCGTATATACCACATGTGATGTGATGACAAATAAAGATTCCTTGATTCCTTGATTCCTTGATTCCTTATTTTAAATACAAAAGCTTCCCTCACAGATCAGGATTTTTTCAAATATACGAACATCTTGAAAAAAATTATTACCACTTTGCAATTATGGACTCATTATATTTGCCTAATACACAAAATCTCAGTATAACACAAATAAGATTGTAGAAGTATTATAAATAATTTTTAGAAACCTTTCAGAGCTCCTTGATAGAAATTCAAAATATGTACACAAAAAGGCAAAGAAACAGGATGCATGACAGAATATGGTTTTTCTGTATTTTTGCAAAATATATGTAATAATACAATTTTATTATTTTTAAGTATGGCATTTTTGGTAAATTAACATAGCATTTGAAATAGAGCTTGAGAAAAAATGACAAGAATTTTCTAGATGTCTAAATAAATGAAATGACTGAAAAAAAACTGGTTACATTCTAGTCTTGAAAGTAAATGTTTACCTGTAATAATATTTTATAGGGTAAAAATGGAATAAGAAGGAAAAATTGTAAAAACTTTAAAAAAACAAATTTTCTTCAAGCATAATAAAACAGTCTTCTCAGTTGTTTGTAAATTTCTGTCATCTTCAGTCCATATATGATTGGATTAAATAGGGGATTATACATTATCATTTGCAGTGTCACAACAAAATGTACAGTCTTTGAAATGTCCAATTTCAATGTAACAATGATCAAATCATAAGTAAGCAAACAAGAATAATTTAATAAAACTAACAAGTGAGGCAAACATGTCTGGGCAGCTTTTTTCTTGACTTCCCCACCACTTTTACAGACCACGATAAGTATCATTGTGTAAGTGAACAGTATGAAAATCAATGGAAGAAGACTAACATTAAACAGAACCACAAACCCATATATTACTAGTACTCTTGAAGCCGCACAAAAGTTATAATTCAATGAACTATTGCAAAACATGCCTTTCAAAGAAAAGCTACAGAGCTTTAAATTAGCAAATCCAATGGCAAATACAACCACATGACAAGCAGGTACAAGCCAAGCAAAAGCAAGAAAAATTGTCACCTTGGTTTTTCTCATAATGATTGAATATCGCAGAGGTTTACATATTGACACATATCTGTCATAAGACATGGCTACCAACAGCAGGAATTCAGAACCATTCAAAGAATAAAATAAAAAACCTTGGAAAAGACACATTTGATAAGTTATAATCTGTCTTTCAGATAAAAAGTCTATTAAAAGTTTTGGGTAAACCACAGTGCTTAAAAGCATGGAGTTAAATAACAAGGCAGCAATAAAAATATACATGGGTTCATGGAGCTTTTTGTGAATCAATATCAGACAAACAACTGTACTATTACTGAACAGGATCAAAATATAACTTGCTAACAAAACGACAAAGTAAACATATCTATTTATTTCAACCTCTATAAGACCATCAAGTATGATATATGTTAGATTCATTTCAGTAAGAACGCTACTCAATAAAACAAAAATAAATGAATACGACAGAAGAACTGTTTCAAAATACTACACATGAGATAATAAGTTCTGAAAAAGAAAAAAATTTTGTTTGCAGAGAAGATTGTCAGATTGTTAACCCTTTGAGTCCGACAGACTTTTTAAATAGCCTTTCTACTCACCATGGATTTTAAAGCCAATTCCTTTAGGAGATGTTGGCATGTTAACAAACTTTGATACAGTTAAAGAGGTGGGAGATGTTACGGTTCATTTAAAATCTATATTTCTTTTATAGAACATTTTTTAATTTTTTAAGCACGCGAAAAGTTTTATATATTTTGTCAGTGATTCACAATACTTTATTTGCATAGACAGTATCTACACATGTTTTTCAGTACTTACTAATACGGAATACCTTTAGGTGTGCTTTTTAATGCTTTTACTGTATTTATTAATTCTTTATTATTGTTTTATTTTTAGACAAGTTCACAAAGACTAAGGTCTATTGGGGGGTTCTGGAGAAGACGGTCCGTCGGATGGTCGAACCTCTGATTCAGTAGGAGCAGTGTGGTTTTCGTCCTGGTCATGGAACACTGGACAAGCTCTATACCCTCAGTAGGGTCCTAGAGGGTGTATGGGAGTTTGCCCAACCAGTCTACATGTGTTTTGTGGACCTGGAGAAGGCTTTCGACCGTGTACCTTGGGGGTTCCTGTGGAGGGTTTTTCGGGAGTATGGGGTATCATGCCCTTTGCTCTCGCTGGAGCAGTTTGCAGCCGAGTGTGACGCGGCCGGGATGAGAATCAATGCCTCCGAGTCCGAGGCCATGGTCTTGAGCCGGAAAAGGGTAGAGTGCCTTCTCCGGGTCGGGGGTGAGGTCCTGTCTCAAGTGGAGGAGTTTAGGTATCTTGGGGTCTTGTTCACGAATGTGGGGAAAATGGAGCGGGAGATCGATAGACAGATTGATGCGGCATCTGCAGTGATGCGGGCGCTGTACTGGTCTGTCGTGGTGAACAGAGATCAAAGTCCAGAAGCAAAGCACTCGATTTACCGGTTGATCTACGTTCCTACCCTCATCTATGGTCATGAGCTTTGGGTCATGATCGAAAGAACGAGATCCCGGATACAAGCGGCTGAAAGTGTTGCCGAATCTCCCAACCATGATTGTACAGATTTAGGAGAAAAATGTAAAATTTTGGTAGTGGAGACCACCAACAATTTTTTCTTTATCAAGGAGACTGATCTGCTTTCAGTCCTGACACCAAATAAAAAATGAAAATTGGTGGCTGATTGGAAACAAATTGGTAAATACTTTAAAAGCAAGTGTAGTTTAAGTGTAACTAAAAATAAAGCAGTCCATTTTGTTATTTACATAATTTTTGTGACACAGCACAGAACAGTGAAATCTACTTGCTGTTGTTACTGGCATCACCATTTCCCTTGTGTGTCCTTCGTATTCTGAGCTTCCCCATTACTTCTATAGATTGGATTGAGACTTTTTATGGTTTCTAAATATCCATTGCTGCTGCAAAATGTCCTATAAGGAGATTTAGTGAGGCCATAATGTCGTTCACTGAAGAAATGAAAAGCCTAAAATTAACATCCGAAGTGGTCTTCAACACCAGAGATTAAAAAAACTTGTGTCTAATGAGTATAACACATACAAATTCTACTTGAATAAAACACAGCTTTCTTACACCTGCAATGAATAATGGTATAGAGTGGGCCACGAACAATAACCCGGACCCGTACTTCAAATCTGGGGGAAAGAAGTACGTATTTGGCGCCAGCATCTGAAGGAGTCTTCGAGTTCAAAAAGTCCTTGTCGCCATGGTATGACGTAATCGGGCAACAAATACAGCCATCAAAGGATGAAAGAGAGAGGAAAAATACCCCTTTTGTCTCAAAAGTTTGACAGTTTTACGACCCTCCGCCTTCTAGAACATTCCATTGAGGTCATGTCCGGTACATGTGCTGTACATGTGCTGTACATGTGCGTACCCACCCTCCTTGACCCCCCCAGATTCTCGAAGATTCTGACGTCATGTCTATGAAAAAACCTGCTTTTTATCTCTCACTGTGTCGGCGTAATAATTTTTCCACATGATATGACCTATCTTTGGATATTTTTAATTTTGTATCTGGTTCATAAAAACTCCCCTCAATGACTTTGTAATCCTTCAATCTATATTTAGGTGGAGATCGGGGTGTGCATTTGGACATTTTGAATACTTCATCTGTAAAACTTTTCATATTTCTTATCAAAAAACCTTTGATATCCTAACCATGTCTCCTTTTTTAACATTCGTTTAATTTTTTTTGGTAGTATACCATGGCAGCCAAGTATCAGACCGCCAAGGTCCCCGCTTTCTGCCGCCACCCATCCCACAAAGCACCTGACCCCTTTGGCCCCTCCCACAGGTGGTGAACCCATCGGAAGGGGGACCTACGTCTCCTCTTTTGGCTATGCCCGGCCGGGCTCCATGGGTGAAAGCCCGGCCACCAGGAGCTCGACATCGTGCCCCACCTCCAGGCGTTGCTCCAGAGTGGGGCCCCGGTCACCCGTGTCCAGGCGAGGGAACAACAGATCCAATTTTATTTTTCATTGTAAGGAACATTTTAGGCTGCACTTTGTCTCATCCCTCACCTAGGACCAGTTTACCTTGGCTGACCCACCGGGGGCATGTGTTGAAGACCACTTGTCCTATATAATCATTATTGGAAAATTGCAACCCAGGATATTGTGATGAGCAATGTTTAATTACATTAAAATGCTTATTTTAAATACAAAAGCTTCCCTCACAGATCAGGATTTTTTCAAATATACGAACATCTTGAAAAAAATTATTACCACTTTGCAATTATGGACTCATTAATGTTTGCCTAATACAAAAAATCTCAGTACAACACAAAGAAGTTTGTAGTGGTATTATAAATAATTTTTAGAAACCTTTCAGAACTCCTTGATAGAAATTGAAAATATGTACACAAAAAGGCAAAGCAACAGGATGCATGACAGAATATTGTTTTTCTGTATTTTTGCTAAATATATGTAATAATACAATTTTATTATTTTTAAGTATGGCATTTTTGGTAAATTAACATAGCATTTGAAATAGAGCTTGAGAAAAAATGACAAGAATTTTCTAGATGTCTAAATAAATGAAATGACAGAGAAAAACTGGTTACATTCTAGTCTTGAAAGTAAGTGTTTACCTGTAATAATATTTTATAGGGTAAAAATGGAATAAGAAGGAAAAATTGTAAAAACTTAAAAAAACAAATTTTCTTCAAGGATAATAAAACAGTCGTCTCAGTTGTTTGTAAATTTCTGTCATCTTCAGTCCATATATGATTGGATTAAATAGGGGATTATACATTATCATTTGCAGTGTCACAACAAAATGTACAGTCTTTGAAATGTCCGATTTCAATCTAACAATGATCACATCATAAGTAAGCAAACAAGAATAATTTAATAAAACTAACAAGTGAGGCAAACATGTCTGGGCAGCTTTTTTCTTGACTTCCCCACCACTTTTACAGACCACGATAAGTATCATTGTGTAAGTGAACAGTATGAAAATCATTGGAAGAAGACTAACATTAAACAGAACCACAAACCCATATATTACTAGTACTCTTGAAGCCGCACAAAAGTTATAATTCAATGAACTATTGCAAAACATGCCTTTCAAAGAAAAGCTAC
>JAVLVB010000876.1:57148-102810 GCA_032876305.1 Orestias chungarensis | reverse complement strand
ACTTGGAGCTGCAGAGAGAAAGTTCTGGTAAGTCTGGATAAAGACCGAGATCAGTGAGCGGGGATAGTTGCTGCTAGCTTCAGCTGCTGCTGCTCAACATGGATGTACATGAAGTGTTTTTAGCTCCTAGCACTGATGCTACAGAGCTTGATAGCTTGTAGCTCACAACTAAATGTTTCAGCACAATAGAGTCTCTGAAAAACAGATGGAGATCATTTCAGCGCCCTGACTAAACATAGTATTGCTAACAATGCTCAAAAAAGATAATAATAATTATATAATTCATGTTTCAGATAAACATATTACATTTGTTGTCAAATTCAGACTCAGAATAATTTAAAGCGTTGTTATAGTTACATGTGTGTACTATGATTCATACTTTGTGTGTTTTGTGTGTAATAGGTTTCTGTGATTATGTGTAAAAACATATTTCTTTAATGAAGGATTAGTATCCCATTGAATAAATGTCCTAACTGTTGTTTAAATAAAATATGTTTTTTGATAACATTTTTAAAGTCTTTACCTGTGATGCTAATACATGCGTAAACTAAAAATTATGTTTAGATGACCTGGATCTTCTAAAAAGAACAACCAGGCAAATATATAGATAGTCTTTAGTTGAAATATATTGACTCTTTTGGCACCGGAGTTTTTTCAAGAAAATGTAAAATTTTAATTTCAAGATTTCAAATGGCAATAACTTTAAAGTGGTTTGACATAAAGGCATATTTTCAATTGACTGTCAATTACTGTTTTTTTCCGCGGCTCCTCCCGCGTCTGCCACGAAAACCGCGGTTGTTTTCATCCCCATTATATTCACCCCTATTTCCGGTGTTATCACCCCCTCTGCCTCCACGACCACGTCCCCTGCTTGGCGTTTGCAGGATGCTTCCAGCCCGGCCACAATGAGGTGAAGCATCCACTATGACATGTTGTGATTGTGGACTATGTTGTGCAGACTCGCCATCACTGCTAACGTTAGTTTCTTCTTCACTGGACAACTGCATGTCTTCCTCCTCCGAATCAGAGTCAGCCAGTACCTGACGAAGAACTTCGTTAACAGTAAGGCAAGGCAAGGCAAGTTTATTTGTATGGGACATTTTCGTGTACAAGACAATTCAAAGTGCTTCACATAGGAAAAAAAGAGCAGAAAATGGAACAATAGAATCAACTTTGAATTTAAAAAATAAAATAATGATAATAATAATAATAATAGTAATAATACTCTCAGTTGCTATATGCACAGTTAAACAAGGCTGCTTTCAGCTTCGATTTAAAACTTTCTCACCTCTTCAGGAAGACTTCTAGATTTTAGGAGCATAAAACTTCAAGCCTCCCCTTGTGTGGTCCTGACTGGGCATCAGCAGGAGGCCACTAGCTGATTGTTCTAAGAGTACGGGCTGGTTCATATGGCTCTAACATGCCAGATATGTACCTTGGGGCTAAACCATGAAGTGACTTGTACACAAGCAAGGCTGTTTTAAAGTCTATTCTTTGAGTGACAGGAAGCCAGTGCAGAGACTTGAGCACTGGACAAATGTGGTCATATTTCCTGGTTTTGGTCAGAACTCGAGCAGCAGCATTCTGGATGTTCTGAAGCTGTCTTAAGGCCCGTTTAGAAAACCCAGTGACCAGGCCGTTACAGTAGTCTAACCTGCTAGAGATAAAAGCATGGATAAGTCTTTGTAGGTCTGGTTTAGAGACTATTCCTTTTATTCTGGAAATTTTTTTAAGACGGTAAAAGGCTGCTGATGTTACTGATTTAATGTGGCTGTTGAAGTTCAGGCCAGAAACCAGTATTACCACAACATGTTTGACCTGATGTTTAGGTTCCAGAGAGAGCGTCACAAAGTAACTGATGACACTTTCTCTTTGTTTCTGTGGGCCACAGACAAAGATTTCAGTTTTGTCTGAATTTAACTGGAGGAAGTTGTTCTGCATCCACAGACAGATCTGTTCAATACAGCGACACAATAAATCAACAGGCCCATGTTCTCCTGCTGTCAGTGACACGTAGAACTGAGTGTCATCAGCATAGTTGTGGTAAGACACATCATGGCTGCGTATTAGCTGGCCCAATGTAAGCATGTACAGATTGAATAAAAAGTGTTGTGGAAGTGGGTTTCAACCCCTTACTTCCTCCAGGTTCTATCCAGTTCCGAGAGCCAACCAGTAAAACCAACTTAGTATTTACCTTGTAAAAATAATGAGAAATGGTTAAGTATAAAATCAAGATTTAATATAAAAGCAATCAGTGTACAATTATGCCAATGGAACAGATACAGAGTGACATTCACCATCGGTACCGGGCTCAACTTAGCACATCATAGGGATGAACCAAATGAAGCAAAGAATGGAGTGCAAGTCCTGCTTTGATCTATTCCTCACTCTTAACCCTCCTAAATGGTGTCATCCTTTTTTATCAGTTTATCCTTGACTGTGTTCTGCTTATGTGATCAGCAGTTATGTTATGTAAGCCGTAGCAGAAAAAGTATATTCTGTATGATTCTGTGACTGTAGAAAAAGTCACAGAATCATACATACAAAATCATACATCTATAACAATCCACCTCACATCAATCAATGTGTCTAGTGCATATGGACCTAATAAGGTAACATAAGGCAGGCAGTTCCTTCCTGCCGTCCCGTAAGTTTCGCCCCCCTCGGAACTGCCATCTCTCCTGTGACTGCCTGCAGCACTCAGTGTGTGCGCCCCTGTGTTTCCTGTAGAGCAGTCCTTTGCTGATGTGTCTCTAAAGTCGAAATGATTAAACATTGCAAATAACAATTAAGATAATAATGCCCTGTTGAAAAATTAAAACAACAAAACTAATAAAAACCTAGAAGCACAGCGACAATGTGTATCAGTATATTGTAGACCCTGAATCGTAGACCCAGTTCAGTTAGCTATTGCAGTGGTCTTGTCCGGTCCCCCTCCAAGCCAAAGGAAGTTGTTGGTCATCTTCCTGGTGCCTTAGCATCCTGGTGTTGTCTCCTTTCCCCCGTTTCCGGTTGCCCTTGAGCAAGGCCTGGTGTCGCATCCCCGGTCCTGGATGTGATTTAATTTTGCTCCCATTTTCAGGCTGGCTCCGAGCAATGGGTGTCGTCCTCCTTCGCACAGCACAGGATCATAATTTCTCCCTCACCTCGGTTTGTGCCTTGGAATCCACAGCATCACTTGTAGTCAAATATTCAGTGGAGAACAAAGGTACATGCTCAGGCACCACCCCCATTTGGCAGTCCAGGAATCTCAAGGCTCTGGTATCACTGGACCCAGTTGCACAATCAATACATCTAAGGATGAGAGTTATTGCACAACAGCAACCACAAATAGAAAAACAATAATTGCAACAATAATGGATGTGAATATACTTACCGCTACGATTCCCTACTTACCAAACCTTTTTCAAATGAACAACAGAAAGGGATTTTTGTTCCTGAATATTCCTTCATTTTATTTCACCAGGCTCTCAACCCCTGAGTGGTCTTTGTCAGAGAGCCATCTGGGGCTGATCAGCCAGTTGAATTGGTCAAGCACTGGTCATAGCATCTGATCACACAGAGCCCTCCTCCCATCAAGTGGAACATCTTTTAATATTGTTGGGATGCAAGTGTATATTTATATTCTGGTATCTGGATGGTATTTTTAAATCCGTTACTGGAATCAGCTGGAGAGAGAAAAAAAGCACATTGTCCTGCCCAATTGGCAGGTAACCATCCCTACAGTTTATTTCCTCTACAGTCTCACCATACATCATTCCACTTGCCTCAGGCAGTATTATTATTAAAGAAGAGACCATTTTTACTGAAGAATGGGTGGTGTTACTTCTTGAGGTGCCACAGGAAAAATGTTGTTACATCCAGCATAAATATAATCCATATTATCCTTAGATATTACTTGCAACAAACATTTCACATCACCTTGATTTGTATCAGATTTAGTTCCAGTCAGAGTTTTCAATGCTGTTTGTATTTATATGAGATTTAGTCCAGCTTGGCCACACCCGCATATTACAGTTATCTTCACTTGCTTTTGAGAATATCCCATTTTTATGAAAATCCCTTGGTGAAGAGCTCTCCATGAATGGACAGCAGGGTGTTGGACTGGTTACTAGGCATCCTTGTGTTCTGTTTGGCTTTATTTTTCAGCCATAGTGGGGAACTAAAAATTATTATGGCAATTATTTCAAAGGAGGCTTAGATGGCGTATGAAATGGGTCAGTAGATGGCCATTTTGGATTTACTATATACTGTTGTGGTAAAATTTGATTTTGGTCTCCTACAGTTAATTATTCTTTCATTTTTAATTGACTTAAATTTTCTAAATTATTTGTTAGCTAATGATTAGAAATTTGATATTTAAATGACTTGTTGATCTTTAATTGATTAAAATTTTACAATTAAAGTACTTTATGTTGAAAATCTTAATTTTACCAATCCTTTAATTTTGCTTGATTTGAGATTGATTTAAGATTGTTCTTCTTCTGGGGTTTTGTATCAAGTGTCGATTTTTAAAGTTTTATTTCCATAAATACTTCCCCCTTTGTGTTTTCTTTATTTTATTTCAAAATAAAAACAAAACTGAATTAACTTTCCCTATGCTAAGAGCCAATTTACTAACATCAAATCATGCTTATTTTAGTGATTTTCTATTACTTCTTAAAATGTACTGAAAGGTACACTGCAAAAAGGAACATTAGAACACTGAGCATTCTAAAACCTAATCATTTTCAAAAACGTAATCCCTGTGTTGTTGTCAATAAGTCTTCCCTGAGTAACTATAGGGCCAGCTGTTGGCTTGGGTGTAACAGAAAGGTAAAATAAAACACAAAAATTATCAGACAAAGCGACATCCCCAACACCCACATTTAAAATAATAACACCCTTTGAGATAAGCACATCTAGAGTGTGTCCTCTGTTGTGTGTAGGCTTGTTCACATGCTGAGTTAGACCAAACATCTCAAGGAGAGCAGTGAGTTCTTTACATTGTTTACCTTGGGCTGAATCCATGTGCACATTCAGGTCCCCTGTTATGACCAAACAGTCAAAATTTGTGCATACAAATGAAAGTAGTTCAGTAAAATCATCAATAAAACAGTTCCTTGGATGTTTGTAGATGGTTATATAAGGAATAGAAGATTGTTTTGTATCAATTTTGAGCAATACATACTCAAATGATGAAAGGACCCCAAACGCTAATTTATGGATGGATATATTGTCCTTAAGTATGGGACATTTTCTGTTACGTATTACTACAGGGATGAAGGAAGGTACTTTCACATCGGGCCCCGGCTTATCCTGGAATGAGCCATGGGTATATGCAGTACTGTTGCCATATCATTCATCTAGCAGCAGTTCCAAATGAGTCAGACGATGCAGGACTCTCTGTACACTGGAGATGGAGTTGACATAAGAAGTTTGCTGTGGGGGAGGAGGGGCAGGATCACGGGTTGGGGCTTGTGATGGGGAGGAGGGGCAGGACGGTGGAGTGTGGTTTGTGGCGGGGGAGGAAGGGCTGGACGACGGGATGGGAGAGGACTGGGCCAGGGGGTCATCCTGGTGACAACAGTAACCAACTCCTTCAGGTGTTCTGTAAAATCCAGAAGAGGAAGAGAGGGCGAGGAGGATCTTGATGAGGGCGGGTCCTCATTCCTGCCTTTTACTGTAAGGCGGTATCTCAGAGAGCTCCAGGAAAACGTCATCTGGAGGCGCAGGTGGGGGCTGGGCTTCCGCAGTCTCCGGGTAATCTCTGGGCTGCGTCACATCCTTATCCTTGTCTTCATGTTTTCGCTTCATTCTGTCCTTGGCCACTGGAGCAGAATGGGAACTCAAAACATAGAATAGATTAGCTGCAAACAGCCTGACTCCAGATCTATTGAGGCAGAGACCATCTGATTTAAAATAATGTCTGCAGTCCCAGAAAAAACTTAAATTGTCTATATAACTAAAGGTTTCAGGCTGAACAGCCTGCTGAACCTCTCATCTCCTCTCATTGGTGGTTGAGGGCCACTGATGAACACGTCAGCATCCAAATTATTAACTGTATCCAATAGCTTCTTGAAGTCCTGTTTCAGCACCTCAGACTGCTGTTTCACTGTGTCGTTAGATCCCGGGTGTAGAACGAGGGTCTTAACATATCTTACATCCTTCACCGCAGCTTCATCAACAATCAGAGTCACAGGACCAGGCATTAGCTTCCCTCTTAGCCTTTTACTTTCTGATTAGCTTTTTCAGTTTACCTTACTGTGTGAAGAGACTTCATTCTGGTGATCAAGTGGAGAACTAGATTTCTGTAGTGGTGCAAATCTGTTCTGTAGTGGGATAGTTGTTTGAGGAGGAGGAAGCTTCATTTTTAGTTTTCCACTGACAGCTGTCCAAGTCTGTGACCTGCAAACAACTGGAGTCGAGGAGGATTTTGGTCTTGTCGGTAGTGCAGGCCAGCCAGTCGCATCGCAGCTATCACCAGACAGGACTGGTTCTCTCTTCTTCCTCTGAGATGACTTACTCGTCGGTTTAGCGCCGAGCACATTCCAGACATTACTTGTCTTGTTTCCAGCATGTTGAGTTTCTGAAGGAGATTAGCGTAGTCATCCTCAGAAAAAGAAAAAGGAGGCATCTTGCTGATGGAATTGGTTCCTCCTACCAAAAAGAGTGAAAAGACACAAAACGCAGAGCAGAAGCAGGACAGATAAGGGTATGGTCTGGAGACAGAGAAAAAGCGTCCGCCTTCGTCGAGAGCAAACTGTAGCATTGTAAACCAACCTCTCGGCATCGTGAGTAAAAGGAGAAACACTCTTTCGCTCTGCTCTGCTCTCGTTACGCGCTCAATGCTACCACTACTTGGCCGCCGCGACTCTGTACGCGGGAGGGTGTTTTACAAACTCTTTTTACTCAAAAACTGTGAATAGTGAATAGAACCACGCCCACAAATGCTGCTCAGATTACAGGCACGTATGTCCCCTAACTCCTGGTAAAAAGTAGTAACAAGATTTGAGACCACATTGACCGATACAGCCTGTTTTATTGAGCAAAGTTGCTTCTCGCAATTTTGCAACTTTGGCGCTTAAAGGGTTAATGATCTCCTCCTTTGTCCCCACAGACTTCCAAAAGGCTTGTGTCTCCACGAGGGACGAATCTTTTGTCAGCAAACAGTTTTTTAATAAGGGATGGAGGTCAAGTCATGACCAGGAGGAAGCAGGACCTGGGTGGAACAAGGAGAACCAGGTGGACCCTGAACCTCGACAGATGAAAGATGAGAAACCAGAACCTAAACTGATTGAAGAACATTACTATTCTACACTCCTTAAGGAAGACATTGAACTAAAGGCTCCATTGATGGATGAAGAGCAGAAGGAACCAGATTATTCAAAGCTAAAACCTAAACAAGATCCTACTAAACCAGAGCAGAAGGACCTCTGCAGCATTCATATCTCTCCTGTAGTTGAGAGCAAAGTTAAGAAAGGAATCATCTCCACTGAGTCAGAGAGTGAGTCTCAAGTTAATGCAAAGAAAACATTAAGATGTGACATTTGTGGGAGATGTTATAAAAGCAACTGTTACCTTAAAAACCATTACAGAATCCACACAGGTGAGAAGCCTTTTACTTGTGAAACATGTGGAAAAGGTTTTTCTCGAATTGATAATTTGAAAAGTCATAAGACAATCCATACAGGTGAGAAGCCTTTTTCTTGTGAGGTATGTGGGAAACGTTTTGTAAGAAAGTCAAATTTGACTTTTCACTGTAGAACCCACACAGGTGAGAAGCCTTTTGCTTGTAAAACGTGTGGAAAACATTTTGTAAAAAAGTCGCAATTGACAGTTCACAGTAGAAACCACACAGGTGAGAGGCCTTTTTTGTGTAAATTGTGTGGACACAGTTTCTCTCGAAAGTGTAGTTTAATGTATCACAATAGAATTCATACAGGTGAGAGGCCTTTTTCTTGTGAGATATGTGGGAAACGTTTTGGAAGAAAGTCACATTTGACTTTTCACAGCAGAATCCACACAGGTGAGAAGCCTTTTGCTTGTAAAACGTGTGGAAAACGTTTTGTAAAAAAGTCACAATTGACTGTTCACAGTAGAACCCACACAGGTGAGAGGCCTTTTTCTTGTGAAACATGTGGAAAGAGTTTCATAAGACGTTCAAGGTTAACTGTTCACATAAGAACCCACACAGGTGAGAAGCCCTTTTTTTGTGAAATTTGTGGAAAACGTTTCATAAGTAGTTCACATTTGAATTATCACAGAAAAACTCATTGAGGTTAGGGTTTTTTCATTTGAAAAAGTAAAAGTCCATGTCATGCTGGAAAACTGAATTTCCACATTAAGCAAAAACACAAGTTCTTTTAACATTTTCAGTGGAGAATGTTAGATGTTGGGTTGCAGAGCCCTGCATGGTCATGGTAAATCCAAACTATGAATGCGGTTTTTTTCTTTACTTCCTGAAATACCGATTGTGGTAGAAGCTTATGAATCCAATATTGTTCAGAATGCATCGGTGGGATGCTCATGTATTACGTTTAAACAGAACTGAGCAGGGGCATTTCAGTGTTTTGGATAGTGGGGTTGCATTTGATGTACTTACAGAGTCATTCAAATATACAAACTTTTTCACAGCCTCTGATAAGAACTTCTAAAAAATATCCATCCAGCTGGCTGAACAACTGTACCCATTTTATGAGTCGACATATTGAATAGATAGCAATACTTTTTACGGGCTATAAACAAACATGCCCACAACCAGCTACACAATTTAGTTTTTGTAGACAGGGGCGACGACTTGATAGCTTGGGCATTTTTGACAAGCAGTGGCAAGACATTAAAACGTTTCTGTAATGCAGCTGAGACAACTCAGTTCTCAAGCCCTGTCACGCAGAGCTCTTTGAAACCTCAGAGTCTTTGAACTACAGCAGTTATGACCTTATGGAATAATGTCTCTTCCCTGTTATAGTCGACCCCTAACCGGGGTTGGATTTTTTTGTAATGCTCTTCTTTTTTTTGCGATGGTAATTCACACACTTGGCCAGTGTTTGTGAAGCAGCCGCTTCAGACACAGCATTTATTTTCCTTGGTACTGACTGGCTGTATAGAAGACATTGGACATGGCTTTTTGCTGTACTGTCAAGACGGTTACCACTGTAAATAAATGGCATATTATAGCAGTGATGTTGCTAGGTACGCCTCCTGCGTCTTTGATGCATTAAAATCTAAAAGGATGCAGTAAATTCACCATCCGTGCGTCCTAGGTACCAACTCAATGTTTCTGATGGAACAGGATACATTTTGAACAACAACTTGTGTTTAAACCTGTTTCAACCCTTTTGCCCATCAACATCACTGTTATAGTTTGTTTGGTTTTTGAAATATTAAAATTAGTAGTTGTTGTTAGGATTTTTGAGTCTCTGGTATTCATGGATTTCAGCTATTTGAGGGAGGTGTTGGTTAATAATATATTTTAATACTGTGGCTAGAGAAACATTGTATGCACAGAGTATGACGTAACTAAATTACACGAGGAATTTGTTTATGTTCTCTGACCAGGAAAAATTTATTTTTATCATGGGGCTGTGAGTTTCAAAAATGTTGAAGTGTATTGGGATTTTGTTTTACTTTAGGTTTGCCTTCAACCTGTATAAGAACAAATGCCTGATGTAAAGAGCTGCAAAGAGATCTGTGACCTAATGTTTGGCTGGATCTTAAAAGATGTTTTGCCATTATAAATATAATAAATAATATATTGTTGTAAGTCGTTACCTAAGTTTTTTTTATAACAATTTGTGAATAGTGATGGCTTTTGGAAGGAATGATCTGTAGCAATTTGTGTTACAGCAGGGTTGAAGAAGATATGGACTAAATGCTAAAGATTGTCCACATATTTTTTTGATTTTTTTCAAGAATCCCTCCTTTCCATCACCACATCCATTGCTTTCCCCAGAGCAGAACTAGCTTTATTAAATTTTTTAGCCATTTAATGTACCTGTTTTTGTTAATGCTACCCTACGAGATTACAGAAGAGATAACACTCTTCACAACAGACTTATACACGCTTATAATTTTATTGCTTTTGCTTGTTGTTGATGATTTGAACAGATTGTTGATTTAACCTTTTTTTTTAAGTTGTTTACTTTATTTCAGACATTTGATTCCTTTATTTTAGATTCATTGTGAAAACCAGATGCTAGAGTATTTTAGCTTTTTTTTGTTGCAAAAATGTCAACTGAGTTTTTAATTTAAAAAAATCTATTTGTTTTCAATCTAAATGTCTGCTGGCTTTTTTTGTATGTCAAATGTAGTAGGAATGAGAAAAAAATAAATAAATGAAATCTGTATGAAAGTCCAGGTTGAGTTTTGCTTTTAGGAAAAGCTGTTTCAGGTTCAACTGCCTCGACAAACTGTAAAGCCTCCGGATTAATAACAAATCTGGGATTAGTTGCTTCATATTATTTGCAGATCATATGTCAAAGTCAGAAGTGTCACTAGGGGTACAAGCTTTAGAAATGATTGGAAAAATATTGATATCTCGATCTAGATACCAGACATGGTTATCTTCCTGGTTATAGACCAACAGTAGAAGACTAGGAAGGGCATCCCACCTTGTTTACACCAGGAAGAAATGTTTTATTTATTTATTATTTAACATAACCCTCCGAAAAGCAGTTGGTGTTGTAATGCACACTTTTTGCCTACCACAAAAAGACACCAAGAAGATTATTATTATCGCTTTTTAACAAAACATTTATTCATAACAAAGTGCACAACAATAAAATCACTACAACACAAAATTGTACATCAGGACAAGCTAAAGAAATTTCCAGTACGGTGATTGTGCAATTGCAGTTACTCTTGAGCAGACAAAGAAGAAACGGATCATCCAGTAGAGATAATGTTCATAGTACCACAATTTCATACAAAGTGAGAAAAAGGCTTAGTGATGGTATTGCAGTTCATACAAAAGGAAGTTTTATTTTACTGTTCGCTGTTCAATTGGTAGAAGAAGCAATACGATTAAAATCAATCATTTGCTCAGACTCTAGTTCAACGTTGGTCAGTTTCAAGCATAACCAGTCAGAAAATAGAGTATTAATTTAAAAAGACAGTTTATAGAACCAACATGATGAGGATAACAGGTAATTTTATATGGGTTCCAATACATTATAGGGTCAAAGGAAACACAATAATGGACAGGTTGGCTAAGGAAAGCACCAATCTGATATTGCTTGATAGTAATGTTGAAATAAATGGAGTAACATTGTTGTCAAGGTTTATGCACAACTCTAGCATTCGTAATCATATTTATATATCAATAAAGTTATTTTTCTGAAATATTTTTGAGTCCAAGACTAAGAATCTAAAAGTGAGTGAAAAGTCTTATGAATCCAACTCTAATTTTTACAATTACGAACTCTTCCTTTCTCTGTGGATACAAATTCAACTTTGTGGGTACGAGTAAAACATTGGTACAACGACGTCACAGGGCAGAGTAATAGATCCTCTGTCACATCAAACACATCCTGCTCCAAATTTAAAGTTGGCAGAAGACAGTGGACCGGGTGAAGCAACCACTTGTTTATATAGAGATATATATTGATTTTACTTGTGATGCTTCACTTGAGGCAGTTGCTCCAATGACCCCCGCCCAATGATAGAATGGTCTCACCCATAGCCCATCCAGGAGGAGAAGGCTGAGCTGGATGGACAAACAGCATATGTTGATTCAATGTTGATTAAACGTTGGCATTTCAATCTGTAGAATTAAACCTAAAAACAACATTTATTCAATGTCATCTTTTCAACAAAGGCTAATTGGCTAGAATCAGACAATTGTTCATTGATTGATTTTTGGTTAATCATCAACCTTAACCAAAACCACCATTTTGACCATTTTTCAACAGTAAATCAACATATTTTGCTATCTGGGACTGGACTGCATAGAACATTATTTATAATAGGAAACAATGAGACGGGTAAATGTGAAGATGCGACAATAGACCTGTATTTAGCCAAGGCGACAGGATTACTTTAACACAACACTATTATGGTTGTACTTTTGCTTGTAGTTTCTAGTGCAGGGATTATTAAAATTACAGAAATCAATTAGTCAAGAATCATAACATGAAAAGTAACTTGGTTATTGTAGAGTTAAAACAGAAAGTATGAAGCAAGTCGTTACCATAATTCAAATTGAAAAGCATTTGTAGAAATGCTTTTTCATTTTAAGAATGTGGCTGCATTATTTGACTCATAAATAAAATTACTAATCAATCATCCTGTTTGCATTTACATTTTTTTCTTTAAGACTGCTCATTCTTTCACTTAATTAAATGTAAAATGAAAATGACATTTGAGATTTATTTTTCAAAATATGCCCCAGCAAAAGGTTACCAAAATTCTATTTGAAAATTAAAATGCATTTGCAGAAATGCTTTTTAATTTTAAGGTCGTGGCTGCATTATTTGACTCATAAATAAAATTAGTAATCAATCATCCTATTTGCTTTGCATTTTCTTCTTCAAGACCGCACATTTTACGTCATAATCGAAAAGAAACAAAAACGGACATTGCTTTTTCATTGTCTTGGTCTGCCCACAAAGCACTGCCCATTACTCGAAAACGAAAAAGCATTCTGAGTATATGGCAAGCCGTTCTAACATAAATTCGGTTTCGTCTGACTATCCGTAATTACATTCCAGATATCTAAAAATTCATTTTGACCAGACAAAACTACATTTTGACTATCCGGAATGGTAATTTAAGATATCTGTATTTACATTTTGACTAGTGAGAAAAATAATTCAAGATATCTTCAATTACATTTTGACTAGTCAAAATTCCTTTCAATTTAAGATATCTTAAAGATATAGGAGAGGATCTTCAGCTAATTCTCATTTTCGCAACACTGCGCATGCGCCACCTCATCTCCAGTAACGCCCTCTGATATCAGGAGCGCACACGTCTTCAGCACATGCAAGCGAACACGGTTTTTCTCTTGTAAGCTTCCATTTTTCTGCCATACGGGAGAACCTCTCTTCAATGTTGAATGATGCATCTTGTCCGTCCCGTTTTACTTCCTAAACAACAATCTGCGCATGCGCGAATTCAAGCATGAGTGAGCATTGTCAGGGTCGGGTGGGTGGGGACATTAGTGTCATACGTCATCGCGTATATTTTATTTCCGCATTGACAGCCAGTTATTTTTCACCACCGGTCATTTTTGATTGGCCGTCATTTTCAATGGGATTTTCCATTGAAATTTTTCTATTGAAAACATCCTCTCCTATACCTTTAAATAGAAAAGTTGAATAATTCAAGATAGCTCTTATTCTTTTAGAGATATCTTAAAATGAATTTTGACTAGTCAAAATTATAATTCAAGATATGTCTACAGTAATTTAGTTTTGCCTAGTCATTTTTTGCTTTTAAGATATCTACAATTTAATATCCACTAGTCAAAACTACATTTCTCCTATCCAAAAATACATTTAAGATACCTTGAATTATGGACTTATTAGAGATATCTTTAATTAGAATTATGACTTGTTAAAACTAAAATTGAGATATCTTCAATTTACTTTTTGACTGGTCATAATTTATTTGTAGATATCTGAAATGTGTATTTCAGATAGTCAGTAATTCATTGTAGATATCCTGAATTGAAGTCTCAACACAACTTAATGGTAAAACTGACGTTATTTTGACTAGTCAGAATGTAATTTGAGATATCTCAAATCGCTAAATCGAGTTATGGGCAATACTTTGCGGACAGACCAAGAGAACGAAAGAAGCAATGTCCGTTTTTTTTCTTTTTGATTATGGTGTAAAATGTGCGTTCTTGAAGAAGATAATGCTAATGCAAATAGGATGATTGATTACAAATTTTATTTATGAGTGAAATAATGCAGCCACATTCTTCAAATGAAAAAGCATTTCTCCAAATGGTTTTTAATTTTCAAATTTTACATTTCAAATTGAATATTGGTAACTTGTTGCTTGGGCATTTTTTGAAATATAAATCTCAAAAGTCTTTTTCATTTTACATTTAATTAGGTGAAAGAATGAGCAGTCTTAAAGAAGAATATTAAAATTCAAACAGGATGATTAATTACTAATTTTGTTTATGAGTCAAATAATGCAGCCAAATTCTTAAAATGAAAAACCAAACTGAGCAAAAACGGGACATCTCTTGACTGGTAAACTCGGACACAAGGCTTTGTGGAACTCCAAAGCCAGTAAATATCTCCTCCTGGAGGATAGGGATGAGTTTCTGAGTCTTGCTGTATATTACAGGAAACATTTCCACCCACTTAGTAAAATAGTTGATCACCGCAAAAAGGAAAACATTTCCTTTTTTAACTGTGTGGAAAAGGTCCCATCAAGTCTACCCCAAGTTTTGCCCAGGATTCAGTCAGAAGTGTGGGTTGCAGAAAGCCAGCTGGAGCTTGAGTTTCTGGTTTGTACTTGTGACAAACTGCGCAGTTCTTTACATGAGTCCACACATCCTTACGGACTGATGACCACCATGCAACTTCCAACAGCGGAGCAGTATCTTAAGCCTGCCCAGATGTCCACTTAATAGACAATCATGGAAGTACTGGACAAATTGAGGAACTAAAGACTCGGGAACCACCAAGTGATATTTTTTACCATCTTTTAGTGAGGTTTTCCTTTACCAGATATCATGAACTTTGTAGAAGAGAATCCTGTCAGGTCTCTGTTATCTTGGATTCTGAACCATCTCCATGAGGTCTGAGTCATTTTCCTAAGCTTCTTTGATTTCTGCTAATGAAAGTGGTAAGCCTAACAAGACTTTAGTAGAATTCAGGGCTACATGTGCTGGTACAGCTGGATCAACAGGGATCGCTCGGGACATCGTGTCACGCACTATATTGTGCATTCCTTTTCAATATTGTACTCCAAAATTGAAATCTTGCAACCTTAGCACCCAGCGTGTAAACCTAGAACTGGTTTTGGGGCAATTAAATGCCCAGGTTAAGGCAGCGTGGTCGGTGTAAATGGTAAACTTTGTACCCTCTACAAAGTGTCTCCACTTTTCTACAACAGCCAAACATTCCTTCTCAGATGTGGAGTAGTTATGCTCTGCTACCTTCAATGATCTTGAAGCAAAAGCAATAACCTTTTCTCCATCAGGGGTTGGTTGGACCAGGACGGCCCCCGGATCAATGTCACTGGCATCTGTATGAATTTCGAAAGGTAACTTGAAATCTGGCTGCCCCAGTATTGATTCCACCAAAGCTTTCTTCAGCGTCATGAAAGCCCGGCAGTCCACTGTCCACTCCCACCTTGCATATTTTTTGAGCAGTTGATAAAGAGGTGCAGCTATTTCTGCGAAATGTGAGATGAACTTGTGGTACCAGCCAACCATCCCAAGGAATATCTGAAGTGGATGACTACAAATACCTCGGTGTCCACATAGACAATAAACTGGACTGGTCTAAGAACACACACACTGTCTACAAAAAGGGTCAGAGCAGACTGTACTTCCTCAGGAGGCTCAGATCTTTCAACTTCTGCAGGACCATCCTGCAGATGTTCTACCACTCTGTGGTCGCCAGCGCCATCTTCTACGCTGTCGTGTGCTGGGGCAGCCGGCTGAGGACGGCTGACAACAACAGACTCAACAAGCTCATCAGGAGAGCTGGCCCTGTCCTGGGACTGTAACTGGAGTCTGTGGTGGAGTTGTCAGAGAGGAGGATGCTGAGGAAGCTGCTCAGCATCAAGGACAACACCTCCCACCCCCCACATGCCACGCTGACGGCCTGTCAGAGCACCTTCAGCCGGAGACTGAGACCACCGAGAGTCACCACAGAACGCCAGAGGAGGTCTTTCTTACCTGTGGCAATCAAACTGTACAATTCCTCTTCCATCTGCAGGAGGGATAAATAGTAGTGTGGTTATTGTTATATGGTGATTGTGTACTGTACTGTGTTGTATGTGAGATGAGTGTGGCGTGTTAATTGTTAATTGATACTCTGTAACCCTGGCAAAACAATTTCCTCCGGGATCATTAAAGTCTATCTTATCTTATCTTATCTTATCTTATCTTAAGAGTTTTCTGGTTAGTTGGATTTGCATAACCCGTAATCGCATGGGTTTTTACTGGATCCACTTGAACACCTTCCGCTGATACAATGTGTCCCAGAAATTTGAGTTCTTGCTAGAAAAAATTGCATTTTTTAAAGTTGAGTGATAAATTGGCGTGGTGGAGTTTTGCAAATACTGTGTCCAAGTCCTTCAGGTGTTGCTCAGGGGAGGTTGAGAAAACGCTCACCTCGTTGATGTAGACACAGAAGATCTTTCCCCGTAGCTCTCCTAAAACCTTCTCCAATAAACGTTGAAAAGATGCTCCAGCATTTTTCAACCCTAATGGGTTTTTCAAAGTTCAAATGGGGGAATAACAGCAGTTTTTGCTTAGCTGTCCTCTTCCACCGCCATCTGCCAATATCCAGACTTCAAATCCAGGGTGCTAAAAATGTTTGCTCTAGTCTTTAACTCCAGCAACTCATGGATGATTGGCATGGGATAGGCATCCTGAAGAGTTTTGGTGTTCAAAGCTCTATAGTCCACACAAAATCGAAAAGTTTTGTCCGGCTTGGGAACGAGGACAACAGCAGAGCCCCATGAAGACTGCGATGGCTCTATAATATCATCTTTGAGCATTGCATCAATCTATTCTTTTCTTATTTGCCGCTTGAAAGGAGACACTCGGTAAACTCTGCAACGAATTGGTGTTTAATCTGTGGACATTATTATGTGTTCTTCCAAAGATGTTCTACCCAATGTATCCGAACTTACAGATGGCCAAGCCTTCAAAAGCTTCCGGACTGCCGGTGGATGTTGTGTCCTCCTGAGATAAGACTCTGTGTTTGATACTTTTACCTCTTGCATGGACAGAGCCACGATCAGATTAGGTTTTGGACAAAAAGTCACGACCTAGGATGATGGGAACGGTGAGGTTATTAACTTCCACCACAAAGGTCTCTAAAGACCTCCAACAGCCTTACCTCTCTACTAAGGGGGGATCTTATGTCAGCAAACAGGTCTATAACCTAGCATGGATGTCCAGTTATGACCAGGAGGAAGCAAAATGTGAGTGGACTGAAGACAATGAGGTAGAACCAGAGCTTCCACCGGTCAAACAACGTGAGGAACCAGGATCTCAGTGGATTAAAGAAGAAAAACAGAAGGAACAATACCTAAACTGATTGAAGATCGTTTGGATTCACATTGTACATGGATTAAAGAGGAGGAGGAACCAGATTCTCAGTGGATTAAAGAAGAGGAGGAACTAAAGGCTTTAAAGATCGATGAAGAAAAGAAGGTACCAGATTATTTAAAGCTCAAACATAAACAGGAACCTACTAGACTGGCGCAGAAGGACCTCTGCAGCACTCATATCTCTCATGTAATTGAGAACAAAGGTCAGAATGGAATAATCTCCACTGAGTCTGAGTGTCGGTCTCATGTTAAGACAAAGAAAAGTTCCTTCAGATTCGATATTTGTGGGAGGCGTCTTAAAAGTAACTTTAACCTTAAACTACGTTTTAGAACCCATACAGCTGAGAAACCTTTTTCTTGTGAAACATGGAAAAAATTCACAACCTGTTCAAATATTTATGTTCACAGAAGAACCCACTCAGATGAGATGCCTTTGTCTTGTGAAACATGCGGAAAAAGATGTAAACACGGAGTACATTTGAATTCACACACAATAACCCACACAGGTGAGGAGCCCTTTTCTTTTAAAAAATGCAGAAAAACATTTAAACTTAGAGCCCATTTGAATAGTCTCAGAAGAACCCACACAGGTGAGGAGCTTTTATCTTGTGAAACATGTGGAAGAGGTCTCATAAGTAGGTCACACTTGAGGGTTCACATACGAACCCACACAGGGGAAAAGCCATTTACTTGTGAAATATGTGTACAACGTTTTATTTCGAACTGGTAGTTTAAAATGTCACAAGAGAATTTATACAGGTGAGAGGGCTTTTACTTGTGAAACATGTGGTAAAGATTTTGTAAGTAGTTCACAGTTGAAGGTTCTCAAAAGTATGCACACAGGTGAAAAGCCTTTTTCTTGTGAAATATGTAGACAAAGTTTCTCTCGAAATTTTAGTTTAAAATATCAACAGATAATTCATACAGGTGAAAAACCTTTTTCTTGGGAAATATGCGGACGCAGTTTGTCTCAAAGTCGTAATTTAAAATGTCATAAGAGAATCCATACAGGTGAGAAGCCTTTTTCATGTGAAACATATGGAAAATGTTTCATTCATAGGTAAGTGTCCACCGAAGAACCCACACAGGTGAAAAGCCTTTTCCTTGTGAAACATGTGGAAAAAGGTTCATAAGTAGGTCACATTTAAATGCTCACAGAAGAACCTACAAAGATCACAGATTGTTAATTTGAACTGTTTAAAAACTTTCATTCATGCTCCTTAACTGAATTTCCCAATAAATAAAAAAACCATGAAAATTCATACAGGTTAGAATCCCTTTTCTTGTTAAATATGTAAACACTTTTTACACCCATACAGTGGAGAAGCCCTTTTCTGGTGAAACATGCGGACAGAATTTTAGATATATTTTATAAAACTCTTTATAAATTGTTTATAGGGGTTTAAAGTACCATAAAATGAATATTTTTTACTAAAAAATAATTTTATCTAAAACACGAATCAAGAAATCCATTTAAAATATAGTTAATTGTTTAAACAAACATTTATACAGTAAAAACAGTAAACAATTTCAACAGTTTTCTGAAATGTGTGGTAATAATAACCTGGAACATCCCTCATTTAGTTTCATTTCATTCAATCATTTTTTGCTGTTTCATTTCATTCTTTTTATGCCTTTTGAACTTTAACAAAGTAGTTCCTCTCAGCAGTAAAGCAGAGGAAAACTAAACAACTGCTTCTCAAAATGCCCTTGCATCATGGGATTTTGCATCGGCCCTTCTCAGATGCATGCAAGGGCTGGTGGTTAGTGCCGTCTCTGCGGACAGGATCTCGTGGGACAAAGCTTTGGGGCCCTATTTTATTTTTTACCACCACATCAGCTTGTAGAGGTCTCCCCTTCCTCTTGTTGCTAACCTTGCTTTCCATGCACATGCATGTGGCCACCTGGATTTTGAGGTCCAAAAGTGGGAGATGGGCAACTGCAGGTATCTGGGACTGGCAGTCTCTTCTGTAAAGCAGCAATGCCTCTATCAGGGTTAAGTCATGCATGTGGAATGCAATGCAGTGTTCCATTTCTGGGACTGGATCTTGGTATGATAGAGGGCAATTATAGAATCCAAAAGATCTACTCCTCCCATGCTCTTGTTATAAACTGCCACTACTTTGGGGTGCGAGATACAGACCACCTCTTTCTGTTTTTTGTCCCATCTCAGGACTTGTGTGGTAGGGTTTGCTGCCACAAATGTACTTAGAAGGGTCACAGGATGGTTGTCAAACCATTTCACAGCCCAGAGGTGTAGACCATCGTGAGTGGTCATCTTCTGCTCATCAACACAGACCATTTCATCCATTGGTATGCTCCTGAAGCTGTCCCTGAGGAAGTTGAGGAGAGGTCTCATTTTGAACAACTTATCGCCACCTGGTACCTGGTTGTTGTCAGCAAAGTGGACATGTCTATTGATATTTTCCCATCTATTTAAACTCATGGTGCTTGCAACCATCTCTACCCTTGTTTGTGGATTCAAGTACAACCTGGTTTTTGGCAAGACGTGGAAAGACATGTAGAAGCACACCCCAATGAACTGCTCTATTTCTGCAACAGTAATATTGAGGGACCTGGAAACATCTCGCTGCAATGCATATAGATTTGTTTGCCTGACAACTTCTTCAATTATCTCGCTGTGAAAAAGGTGGTCGGAAGTATTCCACTGGTTCTAATATTCCCGATGGCTCAGGGAAGGCGCCTTTCCATTGTGGCACAAGTGGAATGGTTCTGTTTTTCTGCCACTTCAGGTTTTTTACCTTATGGAACTCTGGTATCTCATCCCTCCCTGCTTCATCTGTTGACACTTACAACACAACTTTTTATTTTAAATTATAGCAACAGAAAGCTTTTATTTGTTTTTCAAAGTAACTTACTCTCACATGCACACATTTACACACAGCCATGAACACACTCATCATGAACACACTCCTGAGGATAAATTATCTAGTACTACATGTCTCCTCTGGCTCTTCATCTGACTCTGAGCTACGATTACTATCATCAAGGTGTACATCAAGCTCCTTGCCTTCATCACTGTCTACCAGGTCGTCCTCACTCTCCTCCAGTGGAACAACTATTTCTGCCCTGTGATCTTTCACTCTCCGGTAGAAGTAGATGGGATGCATTTTTTATGGAAGAAATGGGAGAATATGTTACAGATAACCTACATAATACTTTAAACGACAAAATATTAAACAAATACATAATGTTTTAGCTCTAGAATATAAGGAAAAATTATATTCAGATTAGTTTCGTGATATGCAAATCAATTGGCCTCCATTAGGTTGAATGAGCCAGGAAGGTTCCATATTTGCATATAGTTGCCATATGGCAACAAATGTATAAAAAGGGATATTACAAAAACACTTTAGTCTCAAAACTGAATTCAATGTAAAATAATTAAACTTTACCTACCTTAGATAGCTATTAACTTTTTTGTTTTTTTTGGTTAAAATTCTCCAAAATTCTAAATAATTGAAATCGTCTGGAGCCCCAGATTGATGATGTTCACACGTCAATCTCTGTTAGCCAACAGGAGTGGCAAACAGCATATTCTGGTCATGTGACCTCGTACATTCCATTTCTATCAAAGTAAAAGCCTGTTTTTTACAACTAACTGTTAAAGCATAGAATTTATATCACAGCTTTTTGAGAAATTAAGATAAATTAATTGTTGCCATATGGCAACATAATGCAATAAAGGGTTAATTGAATTAGTCACCAGAGAATCCCTACATGTGAGAGGCCCTTTTTGTTGTAAAACCTGCAGAAAAAGTTAGTTCACCAATTCCAATGTGGTCAGGGTGTTTTCAATATGAACTGTAAGGAAAGAGTTTCTTTTATGCTAGAGTGGTTAAAATTCTCATGAGTGAAGGTAAGATGTTGAGTTTATAAGGACCTCTCTATCAGACATTAAAGTTCTACATGGTTTGTGGATGCATGGTTGCGGGTTGTTCTCGAACACCCACTCAAAGCTCCACCAGACACACTGTGCTGTGCTGAACAACTGCAGAACCATACTTCCTTTCATGTTTAGCCATTTCATGTGCATTGTTCTGACACTGCTATGCCAAAAGATGATGGAAGCAATTACACTCATCACAACAGACTTATAGAAGTATATCACTGATTTAGTTTTTTTGTTGTTGAGATGAAAAAGTTGTTCATTTAACATTTTTGTTTCTGCGTGAAATGTTTTTTTTTTTCATTTAAAACTTTCACTTCCTTTATTTTAGAATTGTATTGCAAAAATCAGATGCTAGTATACTCTAGCCATTTTTCTTTTTATTTATTAAAAACAATTGTATATTGTTTTATCTGTAAGTTTTGAATTAACTTTTTTTATCTGATGTAATAGAGATAAAACATGACAACAAATTAAATCTTTGTTAAAGTTCTGTAAGTTTTATTTTTGGGTAGGCTGTTTCAGCTTTTTAAAGATAATTCAAAATAAGGAGCCCCTCTGGTGATATCGGTGAAATAAAACAAATGTGGCCACGAATTAATAACACATGGGAAAAGATCCTTTCCAGTGGCCACGACTTGTTTAATTTGTGTCCACATGATGATTACTAGGTGACCACGAATTACTAAGATGTGGCCAAGAGATGATTTAATAACCAAATTGATGGGATGGTTATCCATTTTGGAGTGGTTGTCAATGAAAATTAAAAAGCCTACAGGTAATTCAAGATTATACACCTATAACTCAATAGGATCAGTATTGTACATTGAAACACTCCGCTGACCTGATCAGGCCAGTGGCTCGTGTGCGTTAAATCCTTCACCTTAGCAGCAATGGCTCAGTTCGAGCCAGCTCAGCTACAAGTGGCACGTCCAGCTGATTTGCTACGGCTGTTCCTGGAGTCTGAGGTATGCTACCACTTCTCTAATAGAGTAACTACTGCTGTTAAGTTGTTTTTTAAAACAGTTGTCAGTGTTTTATTAGATTTGCTGGCATAGCATTTCTGTTACATAATGTCTAGACAAGGCTTTCTTAAATCATATCAACTGTGCTCGATTGAGCACGATTCTCTCTGTCTCTGCTTGCAGTTTGAAAAAGTCTGTGCTCCTGATAAAAAGGCAGTTAGAAAAAAAGGAGATTTTGGATAAATTAAAAGGAAATAAACATGCTAAAAGAAAAGGAATCAAGAAATCAAGGAATCTTTAATTGTCATCACATCACATGTGGTACATGAGGTGGGACGGAATTCTAATCCTCCGGTCCAGTTTACACCCTGATAGCAATTTTAAATAATGTAATAACATATAAGAATATAAGAACTATGCGAGACTAGGATTTGAGCTACACAGAATCTACAATATGGACACAGAATCTACAATATGGGACTTTGGACATAGCAGCATTGAGGATCGGAATGCAAATATATAATAAATTATAAATTATAAACAACTATACGAGAAATATGATTTGACTCCACAGAATATACAATATGGACACGGAATCTACAATATAGTACTTCGGACCTAGCAGCAATCAAAATTCGGAGTGCAAGTGACATATTAAAGGGACAGTTTAAAGATAAACATTAAAGTGAACCATTACACTGACATTTTAAAGTGACATTTTGAAGTGTGATATTAAAGTGAACAGTGCCGGTTAATGAGAAAGTGATTTTCAGTTCTAATAGTCCTTAGGTGTGTTTGAGAGTCTCACAGCTTCCGGAAAGAAGCTGTTTCTCAGTCTGGTTGTTTTACACTTGATGCTCCGCAGCCTCCTGCCTGAAGGGAGCGGGACAAAAACTGAGTGTGCTGGGTGTGTGGGGTCCTTCCTGATGCCGGAGGCCCTCTTCCTGCATCTGGAGGTGTAAATGTCTGTGGTGCTGGGGAGGCTGACTCCAACAGTCCTCTGTGCAGCCTTCACCACCCTCTGCAGAGCTTTCCTGTCTGCAGCAAAGCAGCTTCCATGCCACACGTTGATGCTGGAGCACAAGACGCTCTCCACCACACATCTGTAGAAGGAAGTGAGAACTGAGCTCCCGAGTCCAGCTCTTCTCAGCCTCCTGAGGATGTAGAGCCGCTGGTGCGCCTTCCTGACCAGAATGGAAGTGTTGTTGCTTCCGGTGGGGTTGTCGCTCAGGTGTACACCCAAGTACCTGTAGCTGTTGACCACTTCCACCGCAGATCCTCCCATGTGCAGGGGGAGGTGGGCATGCTTGCCCCTTCTGAAGTCCACAATCATTTCCTTAGTCTTCTTTACATTAATGCAGAGGTTGTTATCTCTGCACCAACCCTCCAGGTGTTCCACCTCCTGCCTGTAGCTGGACTCATCACGGTTTGTGATGCATCCAACCACTGCTGTGTCGTCCGCAAACTTCACAATATGACAGCCTGGATGGATAGGCGAGCAGTCATATGTGAGCAGTGTGAACAGGGGGGGGCTCAGCACACAGCCCTGAGGGGAGCCAGTAATGAGGGTGATGGTGGGGGAGGAGATGTTGTGAATCTTCACAGACTGCGGCCTGTTGGTCAGGAAATGGCGTCCTCTGTGGATCGAAAAGCCAAGACAGTAGAAATTGGATAAATGAACTTTTGTGAAAAAGATAATTATTTTTAACAAGTGCATACAGTGAAGGAAGGGGGAATCCGGCGCATCAGTGTTGACAAATGCTCTAGAGATTCTAGACATGGCATAATCTATTTTCTTTTTCAACTGAGGATTTTCTCTCTTTACACATGTGTCTGAACGAAGTTCTCTGACAGCTTTGAACGTGGAGACTATACAGTCACCCTGCAGAGTCTTAAGGGAATGAAGGGCAAAAGTGATGAAAAGCTTTTAGCTAAATCACAATGTGTGGGCGTGCAAACAAGCACTGAACATTTCCACCAACCAAAAAACAAATGCGCTTAACAGATTCTGGCTAGGGTCCTATTTAAAAAAAAATTGAAATTTATAAAATGCGATTTTTAGAACCCCTGTAGCTTTTAACCTCCCACCGGCATACCCTTTTATACAGAAAATTTTTGCGTATTTTAAACTGGAAGGAGAGGAGAGCAGGATTAAAACCAAACATTGTTTTATCATTTCTATTGTGCAGGACCGGGAACCAGTGACTCCAGTGTGCGGCCTCCTCTATGCGGACGCCTCCACAGTTTGGCGCAATTTGAGCCATCCCGTCCTTCCAAACAGATTCCAGGACCTGTCATGGATGGTGGCTCATGGGATCCTCCCGGTCAGTGCTGCATGCACTCCTGCTGCATGTCCGCTACGTCCATCTGCCCCCGACCCAGTTGTGGCGCGCCGGAGTCCTAAGTGCCAATAAAATATTTCGAAAGAAATGTTTGTATCGTAAGAGGGACTTGACAATGATGTTAAGCAGTCTTGAAGATCTTCTGAATTTATTGAAAGAAAAAAGGAAGAAGAATTTATCAGGAATTGAAGGAGCTGGAGGCGGGTCACGCCGAACCCCCGCTGTAATCAAAGGAGCTGGAGGCGGGTTGCGCTGATCCTCGGCTGTCTCTAGAAGCAGGAACTCAGTGTCTCTCTGGGGCTGAGGATCAGCAGCTAGCCCTTCATGAGGCCGGAACTCTGTAAAGAGCTCCTCCTGAGGCTGGAGCCCAACTATTACCCCAGGTAGCAAGGTATCCCCTCCATCAAGCTGCTCGAGAGACAGAGGTTCAGCGGCTTCTGCAGGCCTCTCCTGGAGAACGAGTCCTGTAGCTGCAAGCTGCGGATTCTTAAAGTCCACAGCTGATCCGAAAGGCTGGAGTGAAAATGAAGGGATAAGGGGATCTGCTACTGGTTCATCTGCTGATCTTTCAGGGAGATTAGAACAGCAAGGTTTTCTAAGAGGATCTGAAGGAGTTATCCGGGGGAACAGATCTTCTCTTCCCCGTAGATAAACTCCCTCAGATCGGTTGCCTGGACCTGGGGTGGAGTAACGGAACTGGCTTAAGTGGAACTAGACTCGGGTGGCTCAGAAGCTGAAATTGTCGGCGGAGAACTGAAAAATACGGCGGGGAACACGAGATAATTGAGGGTCTAAAAGGTGAAGACAAAGGCGGGAAATCTTGTGAGTTTTAATTGTAGGAACTGAATAATCTTTAGGGGTTTATTTATTTTCTTTTTCTATGAGTTTGGCGTAGGCTCTGAACAGAACATCTAAAATAAAAGGATCTTTTCTAAATAAACAGAAAAAGAGGGAGAAATCTTCTTTAATTAATGAGTACAGAAATGCTTGGTGTGAATCTTGGGCAACAGTGAGCGACGGAGAAGGATCTGACAACGAACTGAAAATGGGTGACGACGAAAAACAGGAAACCGGAGGACACGAGGTGGAACTGGAATCTGAGCCCACCGGTGTTGAGCTGGCGGCCCCAGCTGAAGCCTCAGAGGAAGCCGGAGCAACAGCGAGCCCAGCAGCCGGCGAGCCGCGTTTATTGCGGCGCAAGGAACAAGAAGCATGCATGGAGAAAGCGGAAGTACGGATTGGATTTATTTTGAGGATGAATATGAACAAAACAGAAACTGAGTATACGGGGCACAGAGACAACAAACCTAGGATTAACGCTGGACCGAAACAAGAAGGGAACATAAACAATGCGGCAAGAAGGAGGAACAACAAAACAAGGTTAAACGTGGAACTATGATGGAATATAAACAAGAACAAACATAAACATAAACAACTGAGAGGAGCGCGACAGAAACTACAACAAACGAAGGAACAAGCAACGAACGAAATAAGCTAAAGGAGTAAACAGAATAACATGAGGAGGGGTAGAGACCAGCAAGATGAGACCAGGCGAGCAGATGGGGAAACTTACTGAGGGAGGAGGAGGACTGGAACTTGGAAAGAGAGCAGGGGAGCTACAAGAGGTAAGGTACGTACAATAATCCAGAGGGAACCAGGTTTATATACTGAGGAGCAGGAGGTGGAGTAGTGGAGAAGATGATTAGATGATTAGAGACAGATGTGAATGAATGATGATGATGGAACTGAAGGGAAACACAGAGTGGAAGAGAGACAGAGCAGGGGAAACCGGAGAACACAGAAAAGAATAAAGACTAAACCAAAATAGAAAATAATAAAAAGAAAACAATAACTAATCATAACAAAGTAAAACAATACTACTAAAGCAAACTAAGCAGATAACAAAAACAAAAACCATGACACAAACCTGCTCATCGGAGTATTTTATCTTCCATTGCTTTAACCTCTCACCAAGATCTGTATAGAACATCTTATTAGTCACTCTACTATTATAACCATAAACACATACTAAAATTAACTTTGCTCCATTCATTTCTATAACTACTGATAACCAACTTACATGGTCCAAAAAAGTTCCAGGAAACCTATAAAATAACATCATAACCCCAAGTTAACTTGTGTACTGCCTCCAGTAAATACGAAATTGTCATGATATTGAAGCTTCTGACCCACATGAAACAGAGGACTCTCAGGAGTGCAAATAATTTTGAGTTTATTGAAGGATTTGTATATTGTCCGGGAACTGGAGACAGCACGGCAAGGAACCAAAGACAGCAGACCACGGAGGGAATCCAGAGACAGTGGTCATAAAGAGAATCCAGAGACAGCAGGGACGGCAGGGTTCAGCGGGAAAAGCTCAGTGGATAGAGTAATGACACAGGAGACCAGAGTCCACTGAGAGGTAAACAGAGCCGGTGAGGTGATGCGGATGAAGCGTGACGAATAATGGAATGATCTTACTTTTGTGGAGGTTGTTGACGCCAGGGAGGAGTGAGTGGTGAGTCCTTTCAGCTTTTGTCCAGGTGGAAGGTTGTCCAGGAAAAGATCTCAGCAGATGGAGGGTGCTGGAGCGAGAAGACCAAGCTGAGCCAGAGGAGCAGAGAAACCATTGGATTGTGATGACCTGTGGGGTTCTTGAGAGGTTGTTATCACTGGAGACGGTAGGAACCTGGGTGGAGCACAGGAGACTACGAGGAGCACAAAAAAAGGGAAAAAACAATGTATCAAAATAACCAAACAGATAACTACAAAAACTCAGTGGATCAAAATAGCAACTGGAGAACTGCAGAAAGCTAGAAAACTGGAAATTAAACTGAAAAGCTATAGAACTGCCAAATTAAATAAATTAAACTACAAACTAGAAGACTAGAGACACAAACAAACAGAACAAGTAATCACTAGAGAATTTACCTAGAGAGAGCTGTTACTGAGAGCAAGAGGTTACCAGAAGCTAATAATACCCAGACGACGAGTAGTTGGTCCACCGCTCCTCTAATACTGCTTCAGCTCGTTACGTCAATCGGTTGCACCTGGGCAGGTGAGTTGGTGGAGAAGGTGCACCAGCAGAGGAGGCTGGCGACCCCATGTGGACAACCTGAAAATGGCACTGAAAGGACTCAACCTGACAGAAATAGGCCACAACAGCAGCATCTTCAGGTTAAGATTAAAATGTTCTTTGCAACGTTTTCAGCTCAAGCAAAAATAACAGTTTTGCTTTAAAATGTTTGATAAGGTTTGAAAAAATAAACCTGGGTCCATACATTTTGTTCTACTTTGTGTCTTGTTTTAAGGCCTCTTACCCACATGAACCAGAGGACTCTCAGGAGTAGAACAAGAAATACAGAGTTTATTGAAATGTTTTGAGTTTTTGAGGTCTTGAAACAGGATTTTGCGGGAACTACTGGAAACGGCAGGAATGACGTGGGAGATAGGACGCTTCTGGTGGCTGAGGACAGAGATGGTGAGTGGAAGCAGAGGTTAGGTGGTTTGACTGGAGTTGTTCTTACTTTGAATCAAGATGGAGATGCCAGGAGGATCTGAGTGGGTTGAGGTCCTTGCAAATGAGTCCAGAGATCATTGTTGTCCAGGGAGTCCACGGAAGGTTGAGTGGTTGAGGCTCGAGCAAGGCTGATCGAGCTGAACAGATTAGGAGCGTCGATGAGAGTTGACTGAGATTTCCAGAGAGTTCTTGCTGAAGGTGGTGAGCATGAAAAAAGTCTTGACTGGAAAACCTAAAGATTGAACTAAATATTTCACACTCCACTCCAAGGTGCATTTATCCCTTTTATTTTTTTTTCTACCACATCTTTTCCTCGTCTCTATTTAGGTGCTTAAACTTACAGCTTTGTTAACATCCATCCTTTTCAAGAAACACCTTTTGTGTCTTACCTTCCTTGATCAAGGTGTCAGTGGTCGACTTTAAGGCAACTATTGTCCCAACGGTCTTCACCATGATTGTGTAGCCTACAAAATAGACACAATAAATAAATAAATGTCATCAAAATTGAAATCATTGTTTGAATAAACTGTATTTATTTTAAGTTATTAAACATCTTTACCATGGGTCCTAATCAGTGTGGAAGACACTTTAACCTAAAAAGTCAATTCATTAACACCGTGATGTACCGTCCTGAACCCTGTGTACTAACTAAGACTGCAAGAAACAACCAGGCAAATACATGAGACAGTCATCAGTTGAAATATTAACCTATTCCTCATTTGTCCTTAAAGACCTCCAACAGCCTCATGTCTCCATGAAGGAGGAATCTTCTGTCAGCAAACAGTATTGTAACCAGGGATGAAGGTCCAGTCATGACCAGGAGGAAGCAGAACCCGAGAGGACTGAAGTGAACAAGGTAGAACCTTCACTTTTTAAAGAACATTGGAAACAAGATCCTACATACATTAAAGAAAAAGAACAGAAAGAACCGATACCTTCACTGATTGAAGAACATTCAAACTCACTTTGTAAATTGATAGAAGAGGAAGAGGATGAACCAGATTTTCAGTGGATTGAAGTAGAGGAGGAACTAAAGGCTCGACAGATCAATAAAGAAAAGAAGGAACCAGATTATTCAAAGCTCAAACAGAAGAACCTAGTAGACCGGAGCAGAAGTACCTCTGCAGCAATCACGTCTCTCCTGTAGTTGAAAGAAAAGGTTAGAAAGGAATCCTCTCCCCTTGAGTCCGAGAGTTAGTCTAAAGTTAAGACAAAAAAAGTTCTTTCAGATGTGACATTTGTGAAAGGTGTTTAAAAAGTAAATATAACCTTAAACTGCATTACAGAATACACAGTGGTGAGAAGCCTTTTTCCTGTGAAACATGCAGAAAACAATTTACAAGTAGTTCAGGTATGAATGTTAACAGGTGAGAATCTGTTTCTTTCCAAGAAACTTGGAAAAAAAATGTAATTATAGAGCACATTTGAATTACCATATATAACCCACACTGGGAACCTTTTTTTCATTCAACATAATTTTTTGAATTAGTAGTTTAAATATCAAAATTCATACAGGTGAAGGGCTCCTTTTCCTGTAAAATATGTGGGCACAGTTTCCATCAAAATTCTGTTTCAAAACATCAAAGGAGAATCCATGCAGGTGAAAGGCCTTTTTTTGTGATATATATGTAGCAGTGTGATGGTATTACACTAGATTTTCAAGTGAAAAGCGGCAGCTTTTATTTTGAAAAGACGACAGATCGATTGTAAAACAGCGGGTGACTTCCTGTTTCAAAATTATAATTTTTATTCAAATTTAATGTGTTACAAATGAAAATGTGACTTATTATCTTTACTGTTGAACATATTGAGTTCATAGATTGCTGTTATTACTGCTAGTTCTGCGTTTATAAAGACAAATTAACAGATCATACCATTACAGTTTGAAGGGCTTTTCCATGCTCTCTGTCCTGCTCTTTCTGTTCAGATTCCGTGGGAGAAGGTATCAAGTTTTTTTTTCTGTTTTCAATAAGTATATTTCAAGTATAATAAGTGATGGTTTGATTACTGTTCTTGTACAATAATGTGCTTTGGAGCACTTAAACTTTGATAAGATAAGATAAGATAAGATAAGATAGACTTTAATGATCCCGGAGGAAATTGTTTTGCCAGGGTTACAGAGTATCAAATAACAATAAACACGACACACTCATCTCACCTATAACACAGTACAGTACACAATCACCATATAATAATAAGTACACTACTATTTATCCCTCCTGCAGATGGAATAGAAAATGTACAGTTTGATTGCGACAGGTAAGAAAGACCTCCTGTGGTGTTCTGTGGTGACTCTTGGTGGTCTCAGTCTCCGGCTGAAGGTGCTCTGACAGGCCGTCGGCGTGGCATGTAGGGGGTGGGAGGTTTTGTCCTTGATGCTGAGCGGCTTCCTCAGCATCCTCCTCTCTGAGACCTCCACCACAGACTCCAGTTACAGTCCCAGGACAGAGCCAGCTCTCCTGATGAGTTTGTTGAGTCTGTTGTTGTCAGCCGTCCTCAGCCGGCTGCCCCAGCACACGACAGCGTAGAAGATGGCGCTGGCGACCACAGAGTGGTAGAACATCTACAGCATGGTCCTGCAGACGTTGAAAGATCTGAGCCTCCTGAGGAAGTACAGTCTGCTCTGACCCTTTTTTGTAGACGGTGTGTGTGTTCTTAGACCAGTCCAGTTTATTGTCTATGTGGACACCGAGGTATTTGTAGTCCTCCACTATGTCCACAGCTGAGCCGCTGATGATGACGGGGTCTGGGTGGTTCCTCTGTTTCCTGAAGTCCACAACCAGCTCCCTTGTCTTCCCGACGTTAAGCTGCAGATGGTTCAGCCCACACCACTCCACGAACCTGTCCACCACACTCCTGTACTCGGCCTCCTGGTCCCTGCTGATGCAGCCCACGATGGCAGAGTCGTCTGAGAACTTCTGCAGGTTGTAGGACTGTGAGCAAAACCTGAAATCCGAGGTGTAGAGCGTGAACAGGAACGGAGATTGTACTGTCCCCTGTGGGACCCCCGTACTTCTCCGTATGATGTCTGATGATGTGGTGTTTTGCAGTCTTACATACTGTGGGCGGCCTGTGAGGTAGTTGTTGATCCAGGCCACCAGTGGAGCGTCCACCCGTATGTCCAGGAGTTTGTTGCTCAGGAGAGCTGGTCGGATGGTGTCGAACGCACTAGAGAAGTCAAAGAACATGACTCTCACCTTGCTGCTTGCCTCCTCCAGGTGGAAGTAGACTCTGTGCAGCAGGTAGATAATGGCGTCTTCCACTCCCATCCGGGGCTGGTACGCGAACTGCAGGGGGTCAAGTGAAGGTCCAATGATTTTAAGCAGGTGCCGCTCTAGTGACTTTATGACATGTGATGTCAGGGCAACCGGCCTGTAGTCACTGTGTGTGCTGGGTGTCTTCTTCTTGGGCTCAGGAACCAGACATGAAGTTTTCCACCAGTCGGGAATGACCCTCTGGCTCAGGCTCACGGTGAAGATGTGATGGAAGATCCCACACATCTAAGTGGCACATCCTCTCAGTACGCGGGGGCTGAGGCCGTCGGGACCAGCTCCCTTTCCTTGACGCAGGCGACTAAACTCTCTTCTCACCTTTTCTGCGGTGATGGTTATGGGGGAGAGTCCCTCAGATGAAGATGGGCAGGCGGGCTGTGTTGATGCTGAAGCAGTTGAGGAGAGTTGGTGTTGTGCAGGGGGTGCAGGGTGGAAGGGTGTGGTCGATGAGGTGCTTACAGCGTCATTGGAGGAGCTGGGGGCAGGGCGGGCAGAGACTGTCTCATCAAACCTGTTGAAAAACAGGTTTAGCTGGTTAGCCTCCTGTAGGTCTCCTTCCATCAGCTGGTTGCCATTTTTGCTGTGACCAGTGATGGCTCTCATCCCACTCCACACCTCCCTCATGTTGTTCTGCTGGAGCTTGCTCTCCAGCTTCCTCCTGTAGCTGTCCTTCCCCTCCTCAATCCTCACCCTCAGTTCCCTCTGTACTCTCCTCATCTCCTCTTTGTCCCTGCTCATGAATGCAGCCTTCTTCCTGTTCAGTACTGCCTTGATGTCCCTGGTCACCCATGGTTTGTTGTTGGGGTAACAGTGCACAGTCTTGGTGGGGATGATGGTGTTGGTGCAGAAGTTAACGTAATCCGTGATGCAGTCCGTGAGGTCATTGATGTCCCCTCCCTGTGCGTCACAGAGAACATCCCAGTCTGTTACCTCAAAGCATCCCTGGAGGGTCTCCTCAGCCTCCAGTGACCACTGACGAACAGTTCTGGTGACCACAGGTTGGCTCTGGACAGCAGGGATGTAGAGTGGCTTCAGGTGCAGAACGTTGTGGTCAGCTCTGCCAAGTGGAGGTAGAGCTGTGGCACTGTATGCATCCTTGACATTAGCATACAGCAAGTGTTTTGTATTATTGTCTCGGGTTTTACAGTCCACAAACTGGTTGAAGGTGGGTAGGGTTGAGGTGAGAGTGACATGAAATCCCCAGAAATTGTGATGAAAGCGCTGGGGTGCAGGGTCTGCAGTCTGACTGCTAACAGTTCGATGTCCGGTGAACAGACACGCTCCTTCACAGTTACGTGTCCCGGGCAGCACCACTTGTTATTAACGTAAACAGCTACTCCCCCTCCTTTCTTCTTGCCGCTGTCGGCGCTAGTCCTGTCTCGCACCAACTTACAGCCAGGCAAACTCACCACAGAATCGGTTATGTTGTCGTGCAGCCATGTCTCAGCGAAGCACAGGAGCTATCCCTCACGAAAATCACTGTCCCTCCTCGTTAGCGCCATTAGCTCGTCCATTTTATTTACCAGCGATCTCACGTTTCCCATGACGATGGTGGGGAGATACGGCCAGTATCTCCTCTTCCTCAGCCCCCTTCTCCTCCCGGCTCTGCAGCCCCAGCACTTTCTCCTCAGTTCTTTGGGGATTTTGTGTCTCTCCCTGTACGGTCCGGTCCTTCGGAGATCCCTCAGCTGGTTCCTTGTGTAAACAATGTGAGCCTGACGCTGCTTCGCCAGGGCCACGCTGGAAGTAAGTAATCCAGCCACCAGAAATGCGTGATAAAACTGTGATAAAACTGTGTTAGCGGTTATTTAGCTGCTCTTATGTACATGAAACATTGCTAATGAAAATGCTACATTCATTTGTTCAAAATAGTACTGTTAATGGTTAAACAGGCGCTGTGGAATACTGTGATGAGAAAAACCTGTTTTTTTCTGCGATTTGAATGCATGTATTTAATGTTTCGGGATTTTTGGTGTGGGATTATTCTGTTTAATTATTCTTTATTTATTCATATACTGTTTAAAATTATTATGCCTATTTTAGTTATTAATTATTGTTGCAATTATTTTCTTTTGTAAGGTGAATGTGTTATTTTACACAAGTCGCACACGCTCTTTCCGTTCAGATTCCGTGGGAGAAAGTGCTGTGGAACACTGTGATGAGAAAAACTTTTTTCGACTGCTACTTTCTGCTATTTGAATGCAGGAACATTAAAAGTGCCTTCAGATCAACTGTTGTCTGGCTGCTATTTCTTACAAGACACAACGCGGAATCAACTACGCCCCTCCACGAACCTGTCCACCACACTCCTGTACTCGGCCTCCTGGTCCCTGCTGATGTAGCCCACGATGGCAGAGTCGTATGAGAACTTCTGCAGGTTGCAGAACTGAAAACCTGAAATCCGAGGTGTAGAGCGTGAACAGGAACGGAGACAGTACTGTCCCCTGTGGGACCCCCGTACTGCTCCGTATGACATATCTGCAGTGTATCGTGCATGGTTTAGACGAATGTAGAGTTGTTTGGCCGTAACAAATTCTGATTTAAAATTAAGTTAAACAATTGTTTATTAATCCCCAAGGGAATTTAAATATTGGTTTAATTGTGTTACTGAGGTTCTTAAAAACATAACAAAGATAGGTTTTTACCATCTTAAGAATATAGCCAGAGTCCGCCCTTTTCTCTCTTAGGCCAGCACGGAGGTGCTGATGCATGCTTTTATCTCTTGTCGTTTAGATTATTGTAATGCCCTTCTCTCTGACCTTCCAAAAAAGACTGCTTTCAATCTTCAGCTTCCGCAGAATTCAGCCGCACGAGTGCTGACAAGGACCAGAGGGCGGGAGCACATTACACCAGTTTTAAAATCACTGCATTTGCTCCCCATGCGCTTCAGAATCAATTTCAACGTTCTTTAACTGGTGTTTAGATGTCTTGGGCCTTCTTATTTGTCATATTTACTTTTACCATATCAACCCTCACGGACCCTGAGGTCCTCCGGCACTGGCCTTTTAACCATAACACGCGTTCGATCTAAAACACACGGGGAGGCGGCCTTTCGTTATTATGGTCCCCGATTATGGAACAACCTGCCGGAGAACCTCAGGGCCACAGAGACTGTTGATGTTTTTAAAAAGAGGCTCAAGACCCACCTCTTTAATCAGGCTTTTAATTGATTTTATTTTTTACTTGATTTTATTTATTTAATGATTTATTTATTTTTAATTTTGTTTGATCTAACTTATTTGTTTTTATTTTCTTTACTTTTATCTAGTTTTCTTAATATTTTAAAACTTCACATTTTAGTTGGATGTTTTAACTGGATGTTGTTATGTTTTAACTCCATGTTTTAGTTAAACATTTTAATTACATGATATTTTACATTTTTATCTTATCTTATTTCTCAGCTCTAGTGTTTCCTCTTGGGGGCCGACTGCACTGGGAGCTGCCTTAGGTACACTGGGGGGGGGGCTGCCCTGTTGGCTGCTCTGGCCTGGGGGGCTGGAAGACCCTGCACCTTGGTGTGGGGCCTCTTCTCTGCCCGGGCTGGGACTGTCTCTGTGGCTGCTCCCTGGTGTTGTTGGCCGGGAGCCCTCTGAGTGTAGTCGGCCCCCAATGTGGCTTTTTCCTTGCCTTAGGTCTGGGTGCCCGCCATGTCTCTGTTAAATAGGTGCAGTGGGTCTGACTCTGTGTATGCGTGTGCATGTGTGTGTACTTGTGTATGCGGGTTTGTGTGCGTGTGTTTGTCTTTGCTTCTCTTGGGGTATTCATGGGGGTGGGTTGGTTTGTTTTTATCATTGTTGTTTTTAGCCTTTGTAGGGCACTTTAGTATGAAAGGTGCCATATATATAAAATTTTGATTTGATTTGATTTAAGTAGCTTTTGACATAAGACAGTAAGACAGTTTTTGTGAGACAGAGTATGTTAAATGTTAACCTTAAATTTCTTGCATTTATTAAGAATTTCTCCTTTCATTAACGTCAGTGTTTCAACAGTGGTCCCTAGAACAGAACCAGCCTTCTTATCAGATTATTTGGCAATTTTATGTACCTGATTCTGATGCTGATATCCCACGAGATGGATAAAGACATCGGTCTTTACAAAAGATATATTTACTTTTAAAAGAGTTGCAGCATCTTGGTCCAAATAAAAAGGACCTACACTTCCTCATGTAGTCCAGTATGCTCTGTATCTAAAGCAGAATTCTAAGGAGGAATAAGTGAAAGTTGCTCCATAATAATTTTGAAGCTTAGTTTCTTTTTTTTTTAGCTTTTTTTTGGGCGGGGGGTGTTATTTTTACTTTAAGGGATCTTTTAGTTGCTGTTAGTGCAGAGGTTTATAGCATGTATTGATGCTTGTTGAGATGTATTATTTTTAATTGTTGTTCATTTAACATTTAAATGTTTTTGGGTTTTTTTACATTTTTTTTATTTCACAAATTTGGCACTTTTATTTTACATTTATTGTGAAAACAAAATGTGCCTCTAATAACATTCTTTGTTGAAGAAATTAAATTTATTGATTGGTGTCACTTGTTTGTTTTCATTATAGTTGTTTGCTGACATTTTTATGTTTAATGCAATAGAGATGAGAACAAATGATAATAAATGGCTATCTGTATAAAGCCCAGTCTTTGGAATTTAAAATTAGAATAAAAAACTCAGAATAGGGGTGGTCAATTACAATCCTCGAGGACCGGGGCCAGCAAATTTCAGATGCGTCTCTGCTTCAACAAACCATAGTCAAATTATCAGGTCATTTGCCGGTCTCCGAACTTGAGTTCTTCTGAGTAGGCGATTCTACCATTTGATTAAGGTGTGTTGGACCAGGGACAAATTTGAAAGTTGTATCAGCCTTTGAAGACTGGAGTTGCCCAACCCCGCTTCAACGGATGTACAATCTTGATTCAGTTGCTTCAGGTTGCTTGCAGATCAGAGGTATAAACAGAGTCAGCAGTGTCACTATGGTTATAATCCTTCAGAAATGAATAGGAAAAGTGTGGAATTTTTTGTGGGATACGTTTTATCAATCAAACATACAAATTAGCATAAAGAGACAAATCCAGGAGCATAAAAAGGCGTTCCAGGCTGACCGAGAAACATGTTGCATCCAAGCGTGTCCTGGGTATTCCTCTGGGCCTTCTCCTGGTGGGACGTGCCCACAACACCTCACCAAAAAAACGCGTCCTGGAGCCATTTCATTTGTGAACAAGACCCCGACATACTTGAACTCTACTTAAGACAGGACCTCCACCCATGATTATGGTCCAGTTAAGCCTTTTTGCCCACTGTTACTAACCAAAGAGACAAAATGTAGGTTCAGTTTTACACCCAGTGACTTAAATCTAGTTCCCGTCTCACATATCTAAGACTTTCACCATAGCTCTCCTTGTAATTGGTTGGATTTTTATGGTGCAGATGGCATTCGCCACATACAGGAAAGTTGAACAATGGCAAGCTAGAATTAACACTCACATTTGTCACAACACAGTTCATAGTCCCACCTATGAAAATGTCAGACTGGATCTCGGGCCTAAACAATTCACACCCACTACACCTATTCTTTCCCTTTTTCCAGTGTGTGGTGTTTTGGTAAAGTGTAAAGAATGAACAAAAGATGATGCATCTTTTGTTTAAGATATAATATTCAAATTTGTTTACTTGTAAACCCAGGCCTGGACATAGTCTTAATGACTGTACACCTGTTGAAGAATGGAGTATATCTAAGGGAGACAGAATGTTAACAGTCAGTGACTTTCAGTTACATGGACAAATACATCTGTTGTAGTTCCAAACCAACATCAAACTCTTCAAAATGACGGGGGATGTTTGGATCCATTTTTATGGGAGGACCATTTAGGACCATCAAGGTCCCCAGTGGGAAGCCACCTACTGATATCACAGGACACTTAAAAAGTGCCTCTTCCCCCACCATCCTTTGTCTTTCCCACAGGTTTTTTTCAATCTTTAAGGAGAAAATCTTTGGGCATCCCTGGTAACTTGCAAAGTTTAACATAGGTGTACCCGTGGACTTTTGCATATTCGAAACCCTAAGCGGTCTTGACGCAAGCCGCTTCTTACCGAATCTGTGTTTACGAACTATCAGTTCCATATTAGGGCCTATCACTGCATGCACCTGCAGTATCTGGGCAGACAGGCCCTTTTTCCAGCTCCTAACTCGGCCCTGCATCACCCGCCTCCCAAAAGACTAAACATCTCACAGTAAGACTGACTAATCAAAACCAGGTCTAGATAAAGGTTAGAAGTTAACAACATGTGTATGTATGAATGCTATATTTTGAAACACTTTCTGGCAGAGCTTGCATTGCATTAGTAATACATTTATATGTCCCAACCCCAATATTAATAAACCCCAACACTACTTTCACACGAAGAAGAAAAAGCATGTGTGATCTAATAGGATTGGCATCAAATTAAAGAAATTAAATAAATGTATACAATTGTGAGATAGAATCTGCAGAAAAAAATCAATAAAGAAAGAATGGAGACAGTATGATTAAAAAAATGTTCGATAGTGAACATATGAGATAAAAAAGAAATAAAGCATTTAAGATTCTTGAATGGTATACAGTCTTTTATACAGTGATTATAAAAACAAAACAAACAATTGTGAGAAAAGTTAGGAATTCAAAAACATATTTGTGAATTCTTTTGTAATATTCTACTGATATGGGAAAATATGGGAGATATTTAAAACTATCAAGGTTCTAAAAAGAAATTTGAAATCCAGTATTAATAAATAAAATTAAAACAAATAAAGTCAAAGGGGAAGAAAAGGGGGAAATATTACCTAAATGAATATATTACAGAAAAATGAAGAAACAAATAATTGGCAAGGCAATGCAAGGCTTTGAATCAATCAAGTATTGAACTAAACCTACATACAAAGAACTACCAGTAGGCAGGCAGGAAATCATTAAATAATTATTTGCTGAAGATAACAAACTGGGAAGGATGAAGTGGAATGGAAAACAGCATCAAGGGGAACTATCTTTTTAGTGTGGCAGAAAATTAAAGGTAATTAGTTTGTGCATGAAAATGTTCTTACAGCGCTGTAGCGTAGAGCCCACAAAAAAGACAAAAAACAAGGCTTTTATAGGCTCATATTTTATGACATATAATAGCAGATGATCAGCTTAAGAATGTAATAAAGTTTAACGTTCTGGCAATTAGTGCTCAATAAATTCTCCATTGTGGAAATATGACCTTATGAAATCTAAACAACACTAGGACCAGTTTTAATATTACGTTTTTACATTTCAAGCCGTTGCCTTTCCCCATTTTTCAAGGATGGCATTTTTTCCGCTAAATCATAAGATTGAAAAAAAAAATCTAATTGCATGATATAAACTTTGTATTAAGTAGGTTTAAATATATTAGCCAAATCGAATATAAAAAAACATGAACATTTAATTAGAAATTATTTCCTTATTGGAGACACCTACTGACTCAGCATTTCATCTGATCAGGCTTATCGGATGTGTCGGTTTTTTATCAAATAATATAATTGATTTTGCACATGCATTATAGCACATGAAAAAAGCTGTTAAATAAAAAAAATCTTTACTAGAAATCATTTCTGGTGGCGCTGTATACAGTGCATACTTACCTTTTGTGCCACTGGTCTGGGTTCAGCGCAGCAGGTGGGTTGGTATAGGATCCGGAATGGACACAAGGAGGTGCGGCCTGGGAGCTAAATTACTGTGGCGGGCAGGTAGTGCTGCTGGTGAAAGGAGGAGCCGCTTTCCATTTATGGGGAGTAATCCTAAGGGTTATGGAGGCTTGAGTTGTGGTATGTTGTATAGGAGCTATACATCATAAATCCGTTTAATAAAGTTTTCAATCCAAGGAAACCAAGCAGAGTGCATTGAGTCAATACCTTCCTGCTTTTACTCCTTCAGAATTAGCACACCGAAACGATAGCTTGTAATGTCGTTAACTTTACAGCTATCCCTTATACTGAGCATGCATGTAGCTAGAGTGGAGGGAAAAAAACTCTCCTTTAACAGGAAGAAACCTCCAGCAGAACCTGGCTCACTTTAACAGCTCTCTGCCACAATTGACTGGGGGTTTGTGACCGCTCCTTTGTGACCATTTTTTGAAAAGTCTTGACTTTTTTTTTACTGAGTATTCAAAATCTGAAAGAAAATATTATTATAGTAGCCGTCTATCAGACAATGCTGTTACAACCTTTAAAGGATCCATTCCACCTTTAATTTCTTCAGAGAAATGCAGTGGAGAGCAGCCGATTAATTCCATGCCCTAAACAAATTGATGCGGTTGTTCATAGTATAATGTCCTCACTGCGTATTACATTAAACAACATAGCCCCCATAAAAAGGAAAGTGATTACTCATTGGAGGTTGGCTCACTAGTTTCGTACTTTGAAGGGAAACACGAGGAAATTTGAGAAGAAATAGCGGTTTTCGCTTCTAGAAGAGTCCTATTTATCCTGGAAAAACAGCATGCTTCTGTATAAAAGAACCCTTCACCAAGCTATATCTGCATATTTTACATTATTAATAGAGGAGAATAAGAACAATCCTAGGTTTCTTTTTAATACAATGGCTATACTTACGAGAAATGAAAACTCTGTTGTGCCATCCATTCCTCAGGCTCTTAGCTGTTATGACTTTAGGGAATTCTTTACTGTTAAAATTGAATCTACTAAAACTAAAATTGATGGCATCCTCCCAAACATAACTGCTATCTCAGTAAGCATGGAGGCACTGAATGTGGTTGTGAAGCCTGATCTCTGTTTGAAGTGTTTTGTTCCAGTTGAGCCTGCTGAGCTTTCAAAAACATTGTCTTCATCTAAGCCTTCAACTTGTATGTTGGATCCAATCCCGACAAAAATTATTTAAAGAAGAATTTCCTATTATTATTACCCCCATTTTGGATATGATTAATTTGTCATTAGTGAATGGTTATGTACCAGAGGCTCTTAAGGTAGCTGTAATAAAACCCTTACTTAAGAAACCTTCCCTTGATCAAGAAGACATAATAAATTACAGACCCATATCTAATCTTCCTTTTTTATCTAAAATTCTTGACAAAAAATTGTTGCTAATCAACTGAGATAGCATTTGAGGAATAATGACCTCTTCGAAGAATTTCAGTCAGGTTTCATAGTTCATTAAAATAGTGAGACAGCTCTCCTTAAAGTACATACATATTCTCATGGCCTCAGACAATGGACTCGTGTCTATTCTAGTTCTGTTAGATCTCAGTGCTGCTTTTTGACACAGTTGATCACAATATCCTCAAACAAAGGCTCGAACATGCTGTCTGGATCAAGGGAACAGCACTAAGCTGGTTTGAATTGTATTTGTCTGATAGATCCCAGTTTGTTCATCTAAATGACAAATCTTCTCTGCATCGTAAGGTTACTTGTGGAGTACCACAGGGTTCTGTACTTGGCCTAATTCTGTTTACTATATACATGCTCCCTATTGGTACAATCATCAGATAGAATGGTGTCAATGTCCGCTGCTATGCTGCGTGTTTATCTATAAATCCTGATGAATCCAGTCAGTTTGGTAGATTACAGGCATGGCTAGAAAACATAAAAAATGTGGATGACTTTAAACTTTCTGCTCTTGAACTCTGAAAAGACAAAACTTATTATATTTGGACCAGAACCTCTAAATAAAGCAACTTCTTAGTCAACAACTTAAACTGGATAGCATCAAATTTTCCTCTGGTAACAATGTAAAGAACATGGGTGTTATTTTTGATCAGCATATCTTTCACCTTAGGAATATAGCAAAAATTAGAAATATTCTCTCTAGGACTGATGCTGAAAAACTAGTCCATGAATTTATTACTTCAAGGCTGGACTATTGTAACTCTTTATTAGAAGGAAGTTTGCAAAATGCAGTTAAAATTCTTGATTTGGTCCAAAACGCTGCAGCAAGAGTTCGGATGAAGCTTAAAAAGAGAAATCGTATCTCCCCTATTTTAGTTTCCCTTCATTGTCTCCCTCTCAAACTTAGAATAGATTTTAAGATTCTTATTTTGACATATAAAGCCCTCACAGATCAAGCTCCATCATATATCAGAGATCTGATTACTTCTTATGTCACTAACAGAGCACTTTGCTCTCAGACTGCAGGTTTACTGGTGGTTCCTATAATCTCTAAAAGCAGAATGGAAGGCAAATCTTTTAGTTATCAGGCTCCCCTCCTGTGGAACCAGGTTCCAGCTTTAGTCCAGGAGGCAGACACCCTATCTAGTTTCAAATCTAGGCTTAAAACCTTCCTTTTTGATAAGGTGTATACTTAGGAAGAGGTAGAGAAGACAGCCTAATCCGGTTGGGGGAAGAACTCAGTCTTGACAGACGGTTCTCCTTTGGTCTACCTTCTTCAAGTCTCACTCTACAGACAGACTTGAAGATAAGGTTATTTAAGTTATTTCTATAGTTGTGTTGCTATAGGCTTAGACTGCTGGAGGACAATCTGACCACTTATCTCTCTGCGATTTTTCCTTGTCCTATGTCCAATCTGCTTTAGTTACCATTATTTCAACCTTACTAACCTTTTGTTTTCTCTTAGCTGAGACAGCTTCTTGAATGAGAACATGGCCTGAGATGCTGCCAGTGACGCTCTATAACTGCTGCTATAAACTCTTTTTTTCTGTATACTGTGCATCTATTTAAGTTTTCTGTCTCCTCAAACCCCCAGTCGGTCGTGGCAGATAGCTGCTCCTACTGAGCCAGGTTCTGCTGTTGATTTTTTCCTGTTAAAGGCTTTTCCTCTCCACTGTCGCTACATGCATGCTCAGTATGAGGGATTGCTGTAAAGTCAACAACACCCAATCCATTGTTTCGCTCTGCTGATTCCAGAGGAGTGAACACTGCAAGTCCATCACTCAGTGCAATCTGCCTTGGTTCCTTAGATTGGAAACTTTTTTCCAACTGATTTGTAATGATGTAAATATGATTTTAATTGATTTTTCTAGTGAAGTGCGCTATATAAATAAACTGATTCTTGATTCTTTGTGATAGACAGACTCTTGGTTTTCCGTTTGCCTTACGTCTCTAGCTAGATCTACTCGAGGACGAAAATCAAATTGCCAAATTCCTGGTCCATTCCGCTAATCTGAGAGAACAACTCTCTCCAAGATTTTTCCCAATCCATGTTTCACTCCAGAAGCTTGAGTGATTGGCTGTCTCCACCGTCACTCTCTAGAAGTTAATGTTAGAATCAGCGCCATACAGAGAGATCGGAGACTCCCATCGACTTCCATAGAAAGAAGCATGGAGCTGCTAATAGCTCCAAACACCAGCAGTTCCAGCATTGGACATAGAGCATTTTCTGTGTTTTCGGAAGTGTTTTCTACTGTAAGTTGATAAAAGTACCATTTTTTTTTTTGCTGTTGCGAAGCGTTAGCTGACTTTTCCGTATCACAGTAATATTTTATATTGCCAGTTTTTGTTAATTAAGCATTTTAACTTGCTAGTTGTGTTTTAGCTGTCGCTAGCTCATTACAAGCTTGGCGGGTCCATCTGATTCAGTGTTTTAAAACTTCCATCACAATTTACATTCTAAACTTAAATTTTGGCCAGTTACGCCCGCGTTGGCTTCTACCAGCACCTGCGCTGGCTGGATGTGTTCGGCGCGGCCGGGTGGGGGCGGAACTCGCAGCACATGGACTATCAGGGAGAAGCTGTGGAACGCCGTGCTGGCCGGTGTGTGTGTGTGTGTGTGTGTGTGTGTGTGTGTGTGTGTGTGTGTGTGTGTGTGTGTGTGTGTGTGTGTGTGTGTGTGCATATAGTTATAGTATAAAAATAGTATAGTAGTTGTAGTAAATAGTAAAAGTGGTTCTTTATTAAAGCTTTACGTATTTTAAAATAAATTGTTTGGTAATTTATTTTTGCACAATTGAGTTATTTTGTCATGTAATCTGATTTCAACAAGAAACTTTTTCAATTAAATGAATATTTTAATCAGTGAATTATACATAAAAGTTCTGAGACTACAAGCACAATCACCTAAGATGATTATGTCTTCAACAAAAGTTAAGCATTCATCCCAGGTCTTCAATCAAAACATATACAGCAACATATTTTCCTCTTTATAATAGGTATTTTTACTTCTGTTAAGGTTTTTGTACGTTATGAAACACTGTGGTCGTACACTCATGTTAGGTAAGTAAACTTGTGGGGGAAAGTGAAAAAAGTCGTTTTCGCACCAGAAGCCGTTCAAACTGACTTACCTGGCTTAGATGTTTGGACCTATTCGGAGCTACATTAACCACGTGACCCCCTACCGGCGAGTTCAAAGAGTTAAAAAATACTCGTCCCCCCCACCTTTGAAATCAAAATTTTGTCCATGATGCCAGGTAACCACAGACTCCAAAAAGCAGAAATCCTGATATCAGAAATCAAATCATGTAAAAATCTACTTGAAAGGAGGACTCCCCTTTACCCTGCCTTCCTGTTGAGAAACTTTGATCAATAGCATTGGAAGATCAGCTGACCATATCCATAATTTCCTATTCAGATATGCAAAGAGAGGCTCCAAAAAGAAAACAAAGACACAGAAACTCTTCTGAAGCAGGGCAATTAAAGGGAGGACAGGTGACAGAGAAAAAGCGTCTGCCTTCACAAAAAGCAGAGAGGAATCAGGAGGAACCAAATTATACTGAATATTATCATTTTATATTCTGGAGCATTGAATAAAACCAATTATGACTACACCATATGTTGCTCACTTGCTCTTCAGAAGGATAATGTGGGATGGTTTTAAGATTTTAAATTGTTTATTTATGAAAATATAAATAGAGCTTCCTGTTTAAGAAACTAAAGATCTTATTAATATCCATTCAAGGCAGCACTCTTGAACTTTTACGTTTTTTGCATTAGCAATCGTAATTTCATTTCATAGAGATATTACACATTAAAGAAACTAAAGAAAGACAAGGAGGCAACTACAAAAGGTTCTCATAATAAATCTTTAGTACAGGGCTGCTGTGCAACTGTGCCTCAGGACAATTAACAAGCTATCAACAAAATTGGAAATACATAAAAGCAACATTGTAAATAAACAAAAATTAAATTTAAATGTATTTGTTTCTTGGTTTCTATTGTTGCTGTTTACATAGCGCCGGATGCTAATGCTAACATCGCGCTGAAGGAGCTATATAACAACATCAGCTCGCTTCAGAACAAGCACCCGGAGGCTTTCTAAATGGTAGCGGGGGACTTTAACCACATTGAACTGAAGAACTGCCAACCGAAGTTTAAACAGCATGTGAACATTCCAACACGTGGAAATAACACGCTGGACCGTGTTTACACCAACCTAAAAGACGCATACAGAGCCTTCCCCCGCCCCCACCTCGGGCTCTCCGACCACATCTCCGTCATGCTGGTGCCTGCTTACCATCCCCGGCTGCGACGCTCCAGACCTACACAGAAGATCATCACTGTGAGGCCCAGTGACGCCGACGCCGTGCTGCAGGACTGCTTCGGCTGCACAGACTGGCAGGTCTTCAGGGAGGCTGCTGAGTGTGAGGGGGAGCTGGACCTGGAGGAATACACATCTGCTGTTCTGGGGTACATCAGCAAGTGTGTGGAGGATGTCACCACCACCAAGACTGTGACTTGCCACCCGAACCAGAAACCCTGGCTGAATGCAGAGGCACGTTATCTGCTGAAAGCCAGGGATGCTAGGTTTAGGTCTGGTGACTCACAAGAGCTCAGGAGGGCAAGAAGAGAGCTGACTGCAGGAGTTAAGAGGGCAAAAGCTCCGTATGCTCAGAAAATCCAGGGACACTTTTCCTCCCAGGATCCACAGAGCATGTGGAAGGGCATCAAGTGCATGACAGACTATAAACCTAAAACTGCACAATGCCCCAAAGACCCCTCCCTGCCTGAGGCTCTCAACCAATTCTACGCCCGGTTTGACAACCGTGACACCCTCCCCAGCACCAGAATCACGACTTCACCAGGAGAAAAGCCAATTCCTTCTACAGATGGGTGGTGGAGAGTATCAACGTGTGGCATGGAAGCTGCTCTGCTGCAGACAGGAAAGCTCTGCAGAGGGTGGTGAAGGCTGCACAGAGGACTGTTGGAGTCAGCCTCCCCAGAAACACAGACATTTACACCTCCAGATGCAGGAAGAGGGCCTCCGGCATCATGAAGGACCCCACACACCCAGCACACTCACTTTTTGTCCCGCTCCCCTCAGGCAGGAGGCTGCGGATCATCAAGTGTAAAACAACCAGACTGAGAAACAGCTTCATTCCTGAAGCTGTGAGACTCTCAAACACACGCAATGACAACCAGAACTGAAAAACTCTTTCTCATTTAACCGGCACTGTTCACTTTACTATCACACTTCAAAATGTCACTTTAAATTGTCGCTGTAATGGTTCACTTTAATGTTCACTTTAAAATGTCCCT
>JAVLVB010000876.1:26004-55271 GCA_032876305.1 Orestias chungarensis | reverse complement strand
GCATCTTTTTAGCTTGGTTCTATCTGCTGGGAACTGATTTATAGCCGCTTCCCATGGCCACCTGGATCCAGCAGGCCTTATCATAAAAGTTATAACTCTAATTATATGCAAACACTTCTAGTATTAAAAGAAACATGACTATATTTATTATATGCATATATGAAAGAAACACGGATATAAATGTTTACCATCCAACAATAACTACAGTCATTTTATTACATTTCAGTGATAGTCATTGGGTAAAATATACACTGCTAAAAAAAATAAAGGGAACACTTAAACAACACAACATAACTCCAAGTAAATCAAACTTGTCTGAAATTAAAGTTTGGGTTTAGGAAGAAACACTGATTGAGAATTTCATACTGCTCAGTGCATATGTTTTTTGGCTGATTTCTGATGTTATGGTCTCTTTTTAATGTTGGTGGTTCATTCACACTCGTGGTAGCATGAGACGGACTCTACAACCCACACAAGTGGCTCAGGTAGAGCAGATTTGCTGTGTCTTTCAGCGCAGTGTTCAGAGCCTGGAGGTCCTACCAACGTCCTTTGGCATGATCGGTTTGGCAGTGGGTCATTACTGTTGTGGGGCGGCATTTTGCCCTCCTTGTGCTCGCCAGAGGTAGCCTGACTGGAATTGGGTTTAGAGGACATTCTCAGACCCCTTGTGAGACTATATGCTGGTGCGGATGGCCCTGGGTTCCTCCTAATACAGGTGTTAGCCGGCAACCATTTGCGGTTGGATTTCCAGTGAGAGACAATATTGAGGCAGAGCAAGGTGAAAGTAGCAGTAGGTTTATTAGATGAAACACCACTTACAGCATCCAGCCCTCTAAACAGACACAATTACAGCCTTAACTAGGAGCAGCTCATAAGACGACTTAACCATTCTAACATTTACCAAATTACCACTTCCATCTAAAACATACATTTTATCAAATATATACAAACACCTCTGATACTTTTTATAAATATCTTTTTATACCCCCACCAAAGTACCATAAAACACCAAAAACCATGTACACAACTCCCCCCAGCCTTTCCACGGTGTCTCCTGAACCCTATAAATTATGTCTAGAGCTTGCAGGGAAGCATTTGCCCAAACACCCTGGAGAGGACACAGAAAAGACAGGTGAGTTACCTTGTAGCCCCACAAAACCTTTTCCTGCAGGCACACTTAACAGATATTCAGAAACATTTGCTAAAGTTTATGAATAGTAAAACCTTCTTTGCTCTGAAAAACAATTCCTTTTTCTTCACAGAGAACCACCACACTCAGCAGCTGTGCAGAGCCTGAAACAAAAGGCTACATGCCAACTATTTAAAATACAAACAAAACATTTTCACTAAATAGTTAAAATGTCTTGTGGGCAAATGTTTGTTTGTGTGCAAATCCATGCTTAAAGTGCAGTTTGAAATCAAGTGCTTGTTTAATTGCATTCCACAAAGTGCAAAGATAAAAGCTATGGTTATTTCAATAAAAATAGTCCCAGTAATGAAGAACTCTTCATTACAACAGGACAATGATAGATCTAATGTGTGTCAGAAGTTCCTGTAAGAGGAATGCTTTGATGCGATGGACCGGCCGCCTGTTCCTGAATCCGGTGGAGCACAGCTGAGACATCATGTCTCGCTCCGGCCACCAACATAACATTACACCACAGACTGTCGATGATTGGTGGAGGCTTTAGACCAGGTCTGAGAGGAGATCCATCAGGAAACCATCCGCTTTGTTATCAGGAGCATCCCCATGCGCTGTAGGGAGGTCATACAGGCATGTGGAGACCACACACAATACTGAGCCTATAGTGTGTTTTCCACTTAAATTTTGTGTGTGACTCAATATCCCTGCCTGGTTGATAAATTGATTTTTGTGTGATATTCTTATCACTACATTCAACTTTGAACAAGGTATTTAATGTAAATATTCAGATCTAGGATGTGTTATTTGAGTGTTACCTTAATTTTTTTTAGCTGTTGATTCACAAATCATAAACCTGCTTTGAAATATTTTGGAACTAGGATAGAACTATCTTGTCCAGATTTGAAGTGTCTGTTTTGTAGTTTTGGAGCTGGGGCAGTCCTAGCTTAATGCAAATTGCAAAATACTGCTGAAATGGACCTTTATTGAAGGTTCACAAATCCAGACCTGGTTTTCAATATTCTGCTATCACTTTAGAATGATCCAGTCCAGGTTTGAAGTTTCTTTGTTTTGTTGTATTGGAGCAGGGTCAGTTCTTGTGATACATATACCAAAGTGCTGAAATTGCCCTTTATTGAAGTTTCACAAATTAAAAAAAAGGTTTCACATATCATAAACATGGTTTTAAATATTGTCAAACTACTTTAAAATAATCCAGTCCAAGTGCGAATGGTCTAGTTTTAGATTAAATGTGTTGAAGGTATAGTGAAAAATGTAGTGGAATCGCCCTTAGGCGTTGAGACACATTCCTAGATTCGTTTAAATAATAGTTTACTTAGCAAAAACCTTTTAAGCATCATTCCAGATTCTTCTTCAGTTACTCACCTTTTTTGTTTTTTGCTTTATAACCTACAGAGCAGGAGGAGCAACAGGTCCTCTGCCACAGTTGTTGGTCACATCATGTCATAAAACAGGGGTTTTATAAGCAGAAAGTCAGGGAGTGTTGCTAACTTTCAGCTCAACTTTTCTGTTGGTATTTATCGTAATTTAGATACAAGCTTCCTACTTTTGTCAACTTGGGTTTCTTATCCTCCTCCATGTGTCTGGCAGTGTGAAAGTGTGGAGGATTGGAAAGTGATGAGATTCAATCTGAAATGATTAGAGATGTCAGAAGTCCTAAACTGTGATTACTAGGTAGTTTATGGTTTTCTATAATGTTTTTATATTCAATTCATGACCCAAGAACAGGTTATTTTGTGTTAGGTGACAGAAAAAAGATTGTGTCTTACTGATTTACCAATGCTTCTTACATCGAAGCAAAGACCACAGAAACTAACTCCGTTACAAAAACTTTAGAGAAATATGACCATGCAAAAGAAATTAGTGTAGTTTTCAGATTCACACAACTTGAAATGTTGTCTAATAATTTTTTTCTCTCGTTGTTTGTGAACTCATGAGAAACAAGAAAGATTGAAATGAATGTGGTTCAGCTACGATTTGTAGAATGTTTTGTTGTTTCCTCCACATCTAACGCCTACAGATGCTCAGTACGGCAGAAGGTTTAAAGACACATACAAGGACAACAGAGGTAAAATCAGCAGTTTAAAGGGCAGAACCGCTGCCAAAGGTCCGTCTTCTTCTTTTAATGCATGCATACCTACCTTCAGCCTCAGAGAGATCAGAAATCAGTACAGCAGGATTCTACTGTGCTGTTTTACTCCTTTATAGATGTTAGTTTGTTTCCGGCTGCGTTTTACAGTTCCTTAGTATTTCAACTCCATACCCAGAAGCCTTACCTGTCTCTGAAACCACTGCCAGCTCAGTCTCAGTGTCTTGCCCTTTTAGCTCATTGTGAACCACATTCTGTACCAGTTGGTGGGGGCGATGCAAATCCAATTACCAGAAATCATGAGAAAAGATGGAAAGAAGGGCGAGGGAAAACCGCAGGAAGACCTTTTAATAGAAATGCAGCAAACACTATATAGAATTCAAATGATGGGAATAAATATACTTGTGTGGATATCGGCACATGTATGCATAAAAGGAAATTAATTAGTTGACAAATGTGCAAAGGCATCAACAAAAAAAAATCATATTGAGATCTTGGTTCCCTTTAGTAAAACAGAAATGAAAATATAATCAAGTATAAATTAAAACAAAGATGGCCAAAGCAGTGGGAAGAAGACAGAAAAGGAGGGTGGTTATACAGAATTCAAAGACAAGTTGGTGGGATGAGAAGCACGGGGAGAACAAGGAAAGAAGAAATAACAATATCCAGGCTACGCTTGGGTCATAAAGCATTAAACATCACTCTATTAAAAATGGGGAAACACAATTCTGGAAGGTGGGAATTTTGTTATGAAGAAGAAATGTGATGCTTTACTGTCAAAAGTATGATTCTGAAAGACGGGAACTGATATTGCATCTTAAAGAAATTAAGTGGAAGTATGATTTACTGAATCTTTTACAAAGGAGCTCCGAGGAGAAGTGCTATCATTTGTTTCAGTATCTTAGGAAAACAAGGTTAATATAGAGAATACTATTTTTTATTTAGTTTTTATATTCAGGAATGTGTTAACTCTCGGTCCACCGTCCAGTAGATGGCGGTAATGCAACAAAACGTTGTTTGTCGACCGCCATAAAAGTAAGAAGAAGAAGAGGGAGAACAGGCGTTAGCCCGCTAGCTAACAGCCGTTAGCCCGCTAGCTAACAGCCGTTAGCCCGCTAGCTAACAGCCGTTAGCCCGCTAGCTAACAGCCGTTAGCCCGCTAGCTAACAGCCGTTAGGCCGCTAGCTAACAGGGCGGTTAATGCTGGTGCTCCAGGTTGTCATGGCGAGGCGTAGCAGGTAGACTTTGTGTTGAACTCGTATGAGACGCCGAGGCCGCTGGCGTGATGATGGCCGCCTTGCTGTGCGGAGCTGTGGTTTTTCCGGGGCTCTACTTCAGCTGCCGGAAGATCCTGAAACACGCCTTGACGGAGTGGAGCGAGGCCGACGTGGCCTCTGTGAGTGAGAGGTCAGCCTCCTCCGCGGACCGCCGACACAAGTCGCGGCCGAAGCCTAAACACGTTGAAGGGCTTCTATTGCAGGGATATAAGAGCTGTTAATGTCTGAACGTTGAGCCAGGGTTAAATAAAGAACAATGTAACACCGAGTCAGCTGGGTCAGTTTATCAGCTCCAGATCAGCCAATCACAAAATCAGCAGCTGCTAACTGTAAATGTAAAAGTAGGGACATTAGCCAGTAGCCACTTTAACTTAGATGTTATTGTGAAGGGCTATATAAAAAAAAGTAGTGTTAGAGTTCAGAGAGGGATAGGACTGCTTCAGCAGGTTAAATATCAGTATGTTGTAACTTTGAGCTTTGAACCAGACAGATTAAAGCAGCCAAAACCCCCTGATAAGCCCCATTTGTTGGTTGGTATCCAGTTTAATACAGTGGTGTTGTAGGTGGAGTTTCCTCTTTGACTCCACCCCAAATTTGCATCTTCCTGCAGGGTTACTTTGTGAAAATGTCACTGCTGGAAGGAAATTGAAAAACAAGAGTAACAAGAGGGTGCCATCCTGAGTAGTGAAAGTATCATGTCTGATGTGTAACTGACTGGCATCTAGGTCTTCACATGCTCTTCCAAATGTACTTATATCCCTGTTTGACCAGCAAGTGGGTGACGGCTGGGGCAGGTTCTCATTCTGCGCCCAGAAGTCTGAACTTTCACCTGGGCACATGAACATATTTAACCTAACTGTGTCCCACTTAAAAGTTTGAACACCTGTATTGTAATTACATATAATTTAAGGTAGGTTTTAAAGTATTGGTGTAAAAATATAAAATCCTAATTACATTCTTTTAAACTTGATTGGAGATGTGGTTTTATTCTCTGTTAACTGTCATATATCATCTGCAGGCTATGAAAGAGCTCAACATATTTTTACCCTCGCACTGTCGGACTGACCATGCATTTTGCCTTCCCTTATATGGGAGTCTAGGCCTTGCAGTGTTTCACTTGACAAATATTTCAACCTGATTCTGTGAGGAGAAGGTCGATGTCAAAACCAAGATATTTCTTCGATGAAATGGGAAAATTTGTTCATAAGCGTGGATTGTGAATTATTAGAGGATTATTTCACTAATTCGACTGATTTTATGGAAGCAACATCACAATGAAAACCAATTTTGGACGTTTCACTTTTTTTAGATGTTTTCTTTTTGCTAAAAACGTTAATAGTTAGGTATTTCATTTTATTTTAAATTGATTTTATGGTAGTGATTTATTTCATTTTGTAGTCCATGGTATCAGCGCCATGTGTGATATATCAATAAGAACAAGACTAGGGAGAAAAAAAAGTTTCTTGTTACAAACTTATTACATACTTACAAAAAAATATATACTAAACTAGAGTATCTTCACTAAGCCTCCAAGCAGTTGCATTTATTCTGAAGAACTTTCTGAAGAACAAGAAATAAAAAGAAGAATCAAGAATCAGTTTATTTATATAGCGCCAATTTACAACAGGTGTCGTCTCAAGGCACTTCACAGAAAATCAATTAAAATCAAAGATACATTATAACAAATCAATTTGAAAAAGTTTCCAATCTAAGGAACCCCAGCAGATTCATCAAGTCATTGACTTGCAGCATTCACTCCTCTTTAATCAGCAGACCAAAACAATGGCTTGTGTTGTTGTTGACTTTACAGCTATCCCTCATACTGAGCATGCATGTAGCGACAGTGGAGAGGAAAAACTCCCCTTTAACAGGAAGAAACCTCCAGCAGAACCAGGCTCAGTACAAGCAGCCGTCTGCCACGACCGACTGGGGGTTTGAAAAGACAGAAAGCGAAATTAGAAGCACAGGATACTGAAATAAAAGAGTTTATAGCAGCAGTTGTAGAACGTCACTGGAAGCATCTCAGCCCATGTTCTCATCTAAGAAGCTGTCTCAGCTAACAGAACGCCAGCCCAGGTGTGGTTACTATGGAGAGAAAAACACTAAGAGAAAACAAAAGGTTAACAAGGTTGAAATAACGGTAACTAAGTAGATTGGACAAAGGAAGAAAGTAGCAGAGAGAGAAGTGGTCAGATTGTCCTCCAGCAGTCTAAGCCTATAGCAGCAGAACTATAGAAAAGGTTAAATAACTTAACCCTATAGAGTGAGACATGAAGAAGGTAGAGCAACGGAGAACCGTCTGTCAAGAATAGAGGCTGATTTAAGCAAGGTTTGCTGTTTCAGTGGTTTTTTGGTAATTTAGTGCACATATACACACATAAACTAAAGGGCAACGTGTAAGCTGTAATTTTCCACTTGTGATGGTACAATCTTTTTGACTTCACTTTGGAACTAGGACCACAATTCTGAGTTTCAATCAGCCAAATTGGACACATTTAAAAACAAAACCAGTTTTATCTGATCTTATGGTTTTTTTTCCACAGACTTATTTCTGCCGTCCACGCTTCCTTGGCCACCGCAGCTGGAGTCAGAGTAGTTTCATCTTGCAGGGATGTGATGACGGACAGGTGAGAGGCCATCTATAAACGACTAGTGCTTGTACATGGTGGTGGAGGATAAAGTAGTTATAAGACTTGAATGTTTTATGATATGCAGTCACTGGTTGGTGAACACCTTTGTCCTGTTTGGAGCTCCCTACATGGTGTTTGACATCTACGCCATGTATCTGAGCCACTTCCACACTCAGGGGATCAGAGGTGGATCCAGAGCTCCCAGTGGACACTCGCTCCAGACAGTCTCGGCTTTCCTCTGCAAGGACTGGATGCTGGTTCTCCATCACATGGCCTTGATTTTCATTTTCATGCCCATCACATTGGTGAGATCAGTGAGAAGTTGTACCACTTTGACATGTTAAGAGAAAAAACAGGGAGAGGCTAAGCAACATACGTTTTAATAAAACGCAACATCACAAGTTCACATCCAGCAAATGTTCCCCAGCAGTTGCTAATTGTGTCAAAGTTATTTATTTTTACAGGATTGACATTTTGAAAAAGATTTTTAATTGGCTTACGGAAATTTTCCCCATTCAGTGAAAGAGAAAACCTTTACCGTTTCAAGTAACTTAGCTTGTAGGTGTCTGGACGTTTTATCTCTATTTATTTAATCATTCAGTTTCTTTGTATAGCACCAATTTGCAACACATGAAGTCGTACGGTATTTTTCAAGAAAATCCTTTCTTTCCCATCATTAATACATCATAAACAAATCAGTTTAAAGCAGATTTTTCAGCAGATTGCATTGATTCTTTGACTCCCCCATCAGCACGCTGAAACAATAGCTTGATTTGTGTCATTGAATTTACAGCAATTCCTCATTCTGAAAATGCATGTATCATCATTGGAGAGGAAAAACTCCTTTAACATAAAAAAATCTCCACAAGAGTTTGTCATTTGCCGTGACGCAATATGTCAACTATTTATTATAAAGGTTTTCAGAAGAATAGAAAATATTTTTTTGCTTAAAGCGGCTGTATGTAACCTTTATAAAAAGAAATTACCTTCTTTGCAAAATTCAAACTTTGTCCTGTCAGTATATTATATGACAAAAAAATCTGTGAAGCTCCCCTGTCGTCTCTTGGTGTTCCGGCTGCATTTTTGCAAACTACACAGCTCCAGGTTATAGCTAATTAGTTAAGATATTGTCACTGTTCCAAAAGCCATAACTTTTGAATAGGTTTCTTTTAATTTTTAAACAGCAGATTTCCCTTATTTGGGAACATTTCGAAGATCTTCACCAAATATGATATTCATTCTAAAAAGTTGAGGTAGAGGAGAGGTCCCCTGACCTTTTAGCTTATGATCCCCAAAATGTCTTTGCTGGGGAATTGCGACCTGCAAGAACTATAAATCATTGTTTAATAATATGTATTAAAAGATTGAGTGAAAATTTTGAAAATCATCTCATGACCTCAAAGGATTGTTGGATCCATGTCTTTGGCTGAATCCCACTTCGTGGGTTTATCCCCACCACTGATACCTTGACACAGTGGTTAAAGTGTCTCACTGACAAATGAGGTGCTTCTTTCAGCTACGTAAACGTGTGTCACTTAATGACTTTGTTTGTAGCTTAAACCATTATCAGTTTTGCAGCGTCCATTTATTTTTAGGATAGAACTGAAATCTAATCCTTAAAGTCCCCCTCTGACAAATATACTTCAGTATTGCTTATTTTGTTAAATATGTACAAAATGCTTAAAGCATGTACCAAAATGCCTACATCCTTCCTTATGTTACATGTAAAATACAAGAACAATACCAACAATTGACAAAAACCAAATCTACTGATTAGTAAATATGCTTAAGGTCTTTAAAAAATGAATAAACTTGTTTATAGGTTTTTGTTGAAGAAAGCATCTAACAAGGCTTTCATCTTTGTCTTATTGAGAAGAACTGAATGACATTAACCAAAATACAGTTTTCCATCAAACTGATGTGTAAGTCTTGGGGAAAAATAGACCGTAAGGTTTCATGTTTGCTCCGTTTGTAATTATAAATAATATTACAGGGGATAATATTACAGGGGTTGGACTATGAAACTGAAACAGCTGGTTTTAGATTACACTAATTTATCAGTATGGTGTAAGGCATCCTTTTGTGGCCAATACAGCATAAATTCGTCTTGGAATGAGATATGCGAGTCCTGCACAGTGGTCAGAGGGATTTTAAGCCATTCTTCTTGCAGGATAGTGGCCAGGTCACGACGTGAGGCTGGGTGAGGAAAACGTTTCCTGACTCGCTCCTTCAAGTGGCTCAATAATATTTAGATCTGATGACTGTGCAGGCAATGGGAGATGTTCAACTTCACTTTAAAGTTCATCAAACCAATTTTTCACCAGTCTTGCTGTATGTATCGGTGCATTGTGATCCTGATACACAGCACCGCCTTCAGGATACAATGTTTGAACCATTGGATGCACATGGTCCTCCAGAATGGTTTGGTAGTCCCTGGCAATCTAGCACAAGTATTGGGCCAAGGGAATGCCATGATATGGCAGCCCAAACCATCCCTGATCCACCCCCATACTTCACTCTGGGCATGCAATTATCTGGTACCCCTTTTCCACCAAGGGCTGGTTCCGTGCTGGTGCTAGAGCCGGTTCGCGGCTGGTTCCAAGCGCAAACTGACAAAGAACAGTTTGTTTTTCCGCAAACTGGTGCTGGCCGGAAAGCTTCGTCATTACGTTGCTCCACACATATGCGTACGTCACCATTACCCAGTAGATTTAGAGCCAAATCCAAACGCCACAAGACCACAACAACACTTTTTAAGCTTGTTAATCATTTACTCACCTCTGTGCTCAGACCCTCCCACATCAATCTCTTGCTGGATGTATTGGAACACCGGTTTGGTCCTTGAAGCCCCCGCAAGTTTTTTTTTACACTTGAGTGGAGGACCACACTGCGAGCAGGAAGTTTGTCTCCTCCACTGACCACAGCTGCTTGAACTTCAGGTCCATTTTGGTTCTTTTGTCGCACAATTAACTCCAGCGTTGTTTAAAAACGGCCTCTCTTTACCTGTTTACTGGCTAATAGTTGTTACGTAGCCCCGCCCCCGGTCGCGACGTCATCACGTCAAACCGGTTCTTTCCTCTGAACCCAGAAAGAGTTGGGGCCAGCTAAGCACCCGTTTGGAACCAGTTTGGTCAGTGGAAACACAAAGAACCGGCTCTGGCTCTAGCCCCGAACCAGCATTGGAACCAGTTTGGTGGAAAAGGGCCCCTGGGTGGTACGCTTCTTTGGGGCATTGGTGAGGAGAGTTTAGGTGCACATTTACTTCTGCCATGGTTTTATGTTTTTGGGATAAATTCCGGGTTAACATCCCTTTCAGATAGCTTCCTCTTGCGTCCACAGTTAATCCTGTTGGATGTGGTTCGTCCTTCTTGGTGGTATGCTGACATTACCCCGGATACTGTGGCTCTTGATACATCACAAAGACTTGCTGTATTTATCACAGATGCGCCAGCAAGATATGTAACAACAACTTTGAACTCTTGATATGTCACCCATAAAGTTGTGTGCATTACAATATTTTGAGCAAAACTGTGCTCTTCCCCTGCTAACTGGACATCCGTGCAATGTGCACTTAATGAAGATTGGCCACCAGGCTGTTCAAATTTAACCATGAAACCTCAAACACTAAAATGACTGGTGTTTCAGTTTTATTGTCCAACCCCTGTAGTTACAGGTGATATGATTGATATGCAACCGTCTCCAATTTGGGAGTAACTTATCTTCCTTGAATGGGGTATTATCTCTGCCAACAGAAAACTACATCTACTTTTTTTTGTTGCCTTTACAGCCTGAAGGCTTTGCATAAAATACACTTATTTGCTTCCACTGACTGCACTGTGGCTGTCTTTAGTTTTTCAGAAGAGGGCTGGGAGATTTTTTCATTGGCTGCCTGTTCATCACAGAGCTCAGCACCCCATTCGTCTCAATAGGAAAGATCCTCATTCAGGTAATCAAGTTATTTTTATTATTTGCATCCTTAATCATTCATCTAGTTAGAATACTCAATTTCCTTTGACTGCTTGTTTGAACTCATCTGTCCTTTAATATCCAGCTGCGCCTCGACCGTACCAAGCTGCATAGAGTCAACGGCCTCATTGTTCTCCTGACCTTCTTCACTTGCCGCATCCTGCCTTTCCCCTTTATGTACTGGATGTACGGCCGGCAGTTCGGCATTCCTCTGCTCAGAGTGGCCTTTCACCTGCCTCTGCATTGTAACGTGGGTAACCTGGCGCTCCTGGCGCCACAGATCTACTGGTTCATCCTGCTGCTGAGGAAAGCTCAGCGACTCTACCTGAGGCAGAGGAGGCAGCATGAAGACAGAGAGAGGACGAAGGCAGATTGAGGAGGTCTTTGATCTGTTGGATTTATGACAGAGACTCTTACATTTTATCCATGTAAAATGTTTGTAGATGCTAAACCTGGGTGTCCATGTTTTCAGTTTAGATTAAAATGTAAAATAACTTTTTCAGTGGGCTTTTTCTGTTATTTATTAAAGCGTGGTTAGTTTGCCAAACAGATCTTTGTTTTAGCTTTACTTCATGTTACATTGTCATTTCCTGATCGTTTTGATCTGGACATTACGTCAGTTAGCAAACATCTGGTTTAACTGCGACACAAAATCTTGAGTTGCCTTTTTCCTTAAAAGGGTTTTATGTAATGTTACATCCTGGGATATTAGATAACAGCGGTTTAACAGCTTCAAGTTATCACCCCTGGCTTAATAGCTCCGCCAAAAAGGAGATGCACAATTTATGAAGGTTTCCCAGCGTGATAAAATTTAAATTCCTAAGAATAACTGTAGGCTTTTCTGAGATATGTAAGTAAATATACAAACAAAAATTTCATTCCAAAAAATGGAATGAAAGCAGATAGTTGTTGTTCATATTAGGTGTTCCAGCACAATGGAAAATCCACAAACCTACCTTCAAGATTCAAAGAGTTTGTCATGTGCACAATAGAGAACCAAGTTTCCTTGTACAATGAAATTCTTTCTTTGCCTCTCGCCAAGTATGCCATACACAACAAGGTGCAATATATACATCATAACAGTAGTATGATTATGGTTATTATTTACAAGCAAGACATGATTGTCTACGGCAGTGAGATAAAAGTGACAAGTGAAAAAGTGATCTGTAGGTCAATTGTCCTAAAGTGATTGCATTAAAGTGACCATGTGCCTCAGAGAGGCACATGGTATTGATGACACTTAAACATTTAGAGAGTATGGTACAGGGTTATCAACGAGGTTGATTGAGTAGTCTGATGGCAGTGGGGAAAAAGGAGTTCTTTAACCTGGTGGTCTTGCATTGTACACTTCTATACCTTCGGCCGGAAGGCAGAAGTGTGAGCAATCCATGCTGGGGGTGGGTGGAGTCTTTAAGAATGGAGGCAGCCCTGCTATGGACTCTTTGGTGGTAAATGCTCTGCAGAGAGGGCAGTCTGAGCAGTCTTCACCACTCTCTGCAGGCGTGTACAGTCCGCCATAGATGTGCTGCTGTACCACACGGTCATGCAGCTGGTCAAGAGTCTCTATGACACAGCTGTAGAAGTTGTTAAGGATCTTGGGAGACATCCCAAATTTCCCCAACCTCCTCAGGAAGTACAGCCGCTGTTGAGCCTTTTTGACCAGATGCGTGGTGTTCAGTGTCCATGTGAAGTCGGTCCTGATGTGGACCCCCAGGTATTTAAAGCTGTTCACCCTCTCCACCTCAAGCTCCCGGATGAACAGTGGCTGATGAGGTCTCTCCTTCCTCATGTCCACTATCAGTTCCTTTGTCTTGTCTGTGTTGAGGGTGAGGTTGTTGTTCTCACACCATGACACCAGCCTGGACACCTCCCTCCTGTAAGCTGCTTCATCTCCACCGTTGATACGTCCTGTCACTACGGTGTCGTCTGCAAACTAGGGTGCAATCAGCATCATAACAGGCCATAAAGGGATGGAAATGATCAGCAATACTCAAGTATCGCGCGTGACGAGTGCCAAATTACAATGTCATTACAATGTTACTGGTTTAACACAAATGGAAATGGACTGAAATAATTTATTAAATACAGAATTAAGTACATGTGCTTCACTTAAATACAATGATTTCATATTAAAAACAGAAATATTTCCGGATTTAATCAAATAATTAATATTCCTATTTTAAACTGTTAACTTCAGCTATCGAACTCGCCGGTCGGCGTCTATAGAGACCTGGATGTCTGATTGGCTGCTGCAAAGACGACTTCCTCCAGGTTTGGTGTGCAGGTCAAGATTTTACCGGGAAGTGTAAGCATAACTAATAAATTGTACTTTATTTACTACTAGTTCAGTGTGAGCAACTCTTGCTCCTTATCTCTGAGTGTGAAATATCTCTTGAGTTCACAAGAAAGCTCACTGTAGTCCTGTGTGGAGGAGGATCAACATCATCCTTCGCCAGTGGGGGCTGGTGTTGCTCACCCAGACCCTGTGACAAATCAGTTGCAAAAATGTAATAATGCTAATAAAAGTTATTTCTTGTAATAATCACCAGGATTCTACACGGGATTTTCTCTGGACTGGAAGGTGTTTGTAAAACTTTTGATGAATTGAGAATAGAGTAGATGAAACATTTGAGTAAAATGATTCACATAATTCCGGACACTCAAGTAATAAGCAAATCCAACCCGAACAGGTCTGCTAACCCCAGCAGTCTGGTTTTTCTAGCCTCTGTTCTTAGTTTATATGTCAGAGGAAAACCTTGGTAGTAGAACAGGGGAACAGGCTCACTATATTTCTGCTAAAAATTATGTAATAGAAGGACGTTTCATCATGTCCCACCGTATCTGAATATAGCTCTCAGACCTGGAACGCCGAATCTCTGATTCTCCTGGATATCTGTAGACCAACGCTCAGTCACCTTCATCCCCTTCTCTGATAACATCTGGGAACCAATGCCGAAAACAACCAAGGCTGATCTGATGAACATTCTCAGCTCAGTGGAGTTTAACGCTGTCCTAATTCAAAGTGAAAACACACTCCCGATTTCCAGCACCTCTCCTGAGGGATCTACTCCCAGACCTGGACTGAAGCATCCGCCAACTGGTGGGCAGTCTGTGGTAATCAATGTGACGTTGGTGGATGGAGCGAGAAATGATGTTCCAGATGTACTAAATCGGATTCAGACTTCGAGGACAGCCCCCTATTGTGGACATTGGCCCCTCATACCATCCTCATGGAGTCGGTTTATAACCGTTTTTGCAGGCACATGCACATTTGTGGCCTGCTGGAGGTGATTTCAGCGTTTCCAGGTAGCACCTCCAGGCTCTGGACGCTACGCTGACTGACACAGCAAACCACAGCTCGCATTGAGGTGCCATCCTGGATGAGCTGCACCATTTGACCCCCTTTGAGTGGACGAGTTTAATAGCACCACCAACATTCGAGACCAAAACATCAGCCAGAAAACACAGGTACTGAGAAGTGGTCTGTCGTCTCCACCTACAGAACCACTCCTTTATTGAGCATGTCTTGCTAATCGCCAAAGATTTCCAACAGCATGTGAAATTGTTTATCAATCAGTGTTGCCTCCTAAGTGGACAGTTTGTATATATATATATATATAGTTAAATCAATTATTTTAAATATACATTAAATAATTCCACATTATTTTACAACACTGTTGGATGTTCCTTTTATACATAATATAGTATAAAATATTTAACATGGATTTTATCTTGCTATAGTAAAATATAATGTCATAAATCCAAACAAAAACAAAGAACACTTTACAAAAACATTTGCACAAGAAAAAAACATTTATTTCAATAGATTTCCTTTTTTACAGAGTGGATTCTGAAAAAATGTTGCGTCTGTGTGATCAAGAGGCGGACGACACAAGCTGAGCGATCTTCTGCTGCAGCACCGCCTTCATGTGCTGGTTGTTCAGGTTGTCTGTGATAGTTGAGAAGAAATGCCGCGTGTTGTCGCTCTCCACATGGCTGCAGCTGTCCGGGAAAGCCGCCATGATGGCCTCATAGTGACTGAGGATCTCCAGACTGCACAGGAAGAGAGGCTCGGACTGGCCTCCTGGCATCATCACCTGGAATCGACACGTTTTAATCTTAAGTAGGGCTGAGTAATAACCATAATAAAACTGCTTCAATTATTTCATTTGAGGTATTTGAGATGAAGGTCTTGTCACCTTGACCCTAATTTCTGTAAACAAGGTGGGAGAGTTGATAAATGATAAGATGAATAAGGAAGATTTGGGTTGATATCAGTTGATACAGTTGCAATTTTAAAGATCTAAAGTTAGTGCAGCTCAAGATACAGAATCACCATCAATGCGCACAAATACGTTTGTCATCTGGTAACAGGTCGCATTAAAATAAAACTTTTAGTGTATCAAAAATCCTTTTATTTAGGTTTATTAATTCAGTTTGGAAAATATCCCATCAGTAGATAGGAAATAATTTTATGATTTTTTGAGTTCATGCTACTGAAATTAAGACTACATTTATTTAGAGGCTTTTAACTTCTATTTTATAAACAGATTTGTTGTTGAAGCGTCTGCAGTCAGAAGGATCAGGTTGCAGTTCCTATTTTACATCATCAATGTGAGACGCGTCCTATTCCCGCAACGGCAGAAGCCAGTCGTGGTAAATCTGGCATAAACAGGCAGTTCGTTTTTTTATGGTATTCTTCTTTATCATAGGACCTTGTGAAAATAAGGCCGGCTCACAATGCTCAGATCATTAAAAATCAATCCACAAACGGAGGCGTCCATTGTTCCTTCTGTAAACGTTGCGCTGCTGCACACGGGTCACTTTGGGGCCGTAAACCGTTCATACAGAAAAGGTGTCCAGGTATAATTATTTATTACCTACCTGAATGTGCTGAACGTGGCAGAAGAGCTGACTGAGGACAAAAAGGACCTCCTGGCTCTGAGCTGTCTGGCCCTTCATCTCAGCATCTTCTGATTCCTCAGGAGAAGCTTTTGCATCTTCTACAGGAGTATTATCCGTTTTTGCAGCTTTAGTGGATGGATTTGGCGCTCTGGAATCAGGAGCTTTAAGAGAAGCTGAAGATGAAGGAAGAGGCAGCTTGGCTTTCACACGGTTCATCATGTCCCTCACAGCGTGTGAGTACAACCTGCAGACGTGGGCCCAGCCGCCAGCCGACAGCCAGTTGGAGCAGCTGGAGCCGCAGAGCAGCTGAAAAACACGCAGCAGCAGAACCGACAGGCGGAGCTCACACGAGAACCCCCTCAGGTCCAGGAGGGGCAGGTACTCCACGTACTCCAGGGAAAAGGGGACTCTGAGGCGAGCCGAAGTGATCAGCTCCCTCAGGGCTCCCAGCAGCCGTTCCCACTGGGAGACGGTGCACCAAGGAAGGGTCTGCGTCAGCGCCACCAGCAGGCCTTTGCTGAACATGCTGACGTGGTCAGGGCGGTGCCGGTCCAGAGAGAGACAGGCCAGCATGGTGGAGCGCAGGGAGTCGGACAGGGCACAGCACTCCAGCCAGGCTAGCAGACCCGTGCCCAGGCCGTACTCTGGGAGGTCCAGCCCTGACCACTCCTACCCAGGAGAAACAAGGACAGGAAATCCGGGTCAGAGGTACTGATACAGCATGTTTTAAATATCCAAACAGTTCGAACAAGTGCATCTCGGAGGTAGATGATCCATTTAAATCAACAGTGTTAGAGCAGAGACATTAAGACGTGCCAGAGAATGAAGCTGGTTTTCAGTCGTTGTTCTAACGACTCACCGTCCTCCATGTTTTAGGTGCTCTCCTAACTTAAATATATTGTGATAAACAAGCAAGCTTTGCCCCTGTTAAAAGTCATTATGATTCTAACCTTATAAAACTATACTCATGATGTTTGGAAAAAAAACATCTGAATTGTTATTTTGCCTTTTTTTAAATTCCACTGTTAGTTTCGTTACTGACAAATTCTCAAAATGATTGAATGCAGTCATTGTGTGCAGTTCACTGACAGAAGTCACACTACTTTATGTAACTGGTGTCACAAAGAAATACAAATTACATTAGTACGTTTTACAAGAGCACTATTTGTGTTTATCATTACCAACGTAGTAATAGTACCACATGATATCCTGATACAACCTTAAATCCATATCACTCATCCTTAAGAGAAACATCTAAACGTGAAGGACAGTTGCCCATAGGTCTTAATGAGTTCATGTTTAGGAGTTACATTTTTGTTATTGAACATAGAAAAGATATGGGAAAACATCTACTGTCCGTGAAATCTGCACATCGAAAGCAGGTCCAGTTAGCAAAGCTCACAATAACTACTGAAGGATCAACAAAATTTAAGTTCTACCACTGTGTAAAACAAATAAAAACAGAATAGGAAATCAAATCCTTTTCAATTTATATTGAAGTAAATCCACTACAAAGACAAGATATTTGAATTCCAAACAGACAAACGCTGAAAGGTGTGAAAAGATTTTGGAGCTATTCAAGCATCACAGAGCCAGATTCTGAACGTGTCACGACAACGTGAACATGGTACAGTTCACAGTCATACAAGGAGAACATTGAATTTGATATCGATAGACCTCACATAAAAAAATTAAAAAAACTTTGTTCTTTGGCCTCATAGCAACCACAAATTTCATCTAATAACTAGTTGATTCAGGCTGGTGACAAAAAAAATAAAGTCCATCTCAACAGAAAGACTTCATGAGGAGATTTGCTTCTGTCTGAAAACTGCTCATTCGGTTATTTAGCTGTGGTTCAGTTTTAACTTCATCTCATTTTAAGCGTTCAAGCTTTTTTTTTTATGTTGCACCAAAAAACCGTCCTTCCAGAAAAAAGGAAGATAGTCCCGCAAAATCAAGTAAAGGCGCACAATAGTCGCATAATATGTGCACAACACTTAAAAAGTGCAAAATGATGTAACTTTGCCTGATTTGACTGATTTTTATTATTTTCTTACTTTTGACTGACACTAACCCCAGTCCAGCCAAAAGTGAATTGTCCGGCGTGTCGCGTAGTGACATCATCACCCCATGCGCCACCATAACAAACAGACGTTTCAGTCCCAGCAGCGGCGGCATGTCAACGCGTCCTGCATGTTGGACCTTGCAGATCTGCCCCGTAAACTAATACAAGCAAATGAACTGAACTTCATCCAGCGCCTTACTACAGGGAGCTTTAAGTAAGTTATATCTGGCTTTGTTCTTAGACATATTCTCTATTTTATAACCAAGCAATGTTCATATTTTGTACGTTTCCACTCATACTACATTATAGATGACCTTAAATGGTCCAAGACTAAGTTAGCCTAACGGGACTAAACAACTGGGTCCGCTAAGCTGCTATGTTACGCAATGTTTGCTGGTTGCTATATGTGGGAGAAGCATGTTTATTCTCCCTACATTTGTAAACATCAATTCACATATTTTCACACTTTTCCGCATATTTTTGCACTTTCCTAAATTTTTGGCACTTTACCGCATTTTCGTCGCAGAAAACTGGACGACAAAACGACTGTAACCAAACGCATTATGTATAGCTTTAGTTTAGTCTAAGATATATATTACTGTAACAATACATTTTTGATATATCGTTGGCCAAATGAGAACGTTACATTCCTACCTGTTCAGAAAGCTCACACACTTCCAGCAGGGAGAAGGGCGCCTCGTTTTTAAAGTGCCGTCCCCACACAGGCTTCAGGTGGACGCGAGCAGTCCAGTCCAACTCCTCAGTCTTGTCGTAGAGCCAGAACAGAGCTCTGGACCAGCTGCTGGGGGCGGCCTCCACCTCTGCACCCACCAACTGCCCCAGGGTGCTCAGCACAGACACAAGGAGCTCCTTGGTGTCCATGGAGCGGAGGTGGACGGCGCTCCCTGGTGGCTCCTCCCAACATCTACCAGACATCAGATTGTATTGGTTGCGATTAAAAAAGGTAGAGATAGCAGTAGAGATAGCGGTAAACAATAAGTGTGGACGCGACAAACCTGTAAGCCTGGCTGTAGAATTGGGCCAAGACAAAGAGGAGGGGGAAGGGAGAGCAAACCAAGATCCAGTGTGGGGAAGAAGCCGACTCCACAGACAGAGCAGCATGGAGAAGCTGCAGACTGAACTCTGTGTCTATGCCATCTTCACCTGAAGATAGGAGGAGAAATATCAGATCAAATCCTTCAGCAAGCAATTCAACATTTCATCTCACTCACACACAAAGAAAGTCCAGCTATAAATCCACATTTGATCTCATTACTAATATACAATATTGAAACAATCAGACTGCCTGCCTCTTGGCCAGCTATAAGTTATACATCGGATATGAATTACTTTATTTACTCTATTATTACCTATACCAGTCTTTTGTGGCACTTTGTTCTGATAGATTTTTCTACCATGTAAAACATGTATCTTTTTTCTTTCCATTAATAAATTATTTTACACGTTTTTGAATTTATGAGACAAGATTTGAGGAGAGACCAGACGGCCAAAAGAGACACTTCTTATTGAGCTGATCAAAAAAAACCGATCACTATTACGCAAACAGAAACCAGATAAAAATAAAGATTGGTTTGTAAAATCGGACATGTTCAAAAACATATAACTAACTTTTAATGTCGATATACGATGCATGCTTACAAAATGACATTAACGTTTATGGTTGTAATGTCAGAAAATGGCAAAATAATAGGAGGAATTATAGAGATGCAATATCCTGGCATCAAAATCGGTGTCAGTCCACCACCTTTGATTGGGTAGATATTAACCAATGTTCAATTCCATCCTGCAGCCGTCTGTGTACGTGTTTCAGCAGGGGGGGGGTGGAGTTGATCATATGGTTTATTTTGCTCATGTGACAGTGAGGCAGCCCAGCGATGCGGGGGTGTTAAAATAAAGCAGGGAAGCAATTATGGGATATTATAATTTGATATTTGTTATCGGCAAAACAGCAATATTCAAATTTTAACATTGACATGCGTCCCTAATGAATTATTAAACGTTTTCCACAAACATAAACGTGAGTTAAACCAGGAAGGTTACTTCATACGCAAGCAGTCATGTCAAATTTCCAGCTACAAACACTGACAAGTTTGTTTAGTGGAAAGTTTTGTTTATTCTGTTAGTTTATGTTTGTGATCAAAGGAACTGACTTTATTTGCAACTGAAGATGTGATTTAATTGAACGTTTACAAATCAGCACTTGGTTTTGTTTGTTGGAAACGTTTTTTGGAATTGATCTATTCGTTGTTAAATAATTACTATTATTAGTATTTGTTTAAGTGTCTGACATAAAAACATTCCATTCCATAAGAGTAACATGCCGAGGTTTTCCTTACCCACAGCTGACAGGCTGGGCAGGACGAAGGTGTGGACGACTTCCTGAGGCGACAAGATGCTTTGCTTTTTCTCCTCTTCCTCGTTTACTACGCGAGTCGTCATCAGTAGACCCAGGAAGTTGAGGAGCTGCTGCTTCTCATTGGCTGATATAGATCTGCTCCCGATTGTCTCCTGCAAACATCTACAGATAAGGCTCTGGCCAATCGGAGCGCTTAAACCTTCGCCTTTTGATTCTCCTCCGTGCTGAGCTTGGAGTCCAGGGAGCTGCTGCAGGATTTTGGCCATCATAGAGAAAGATCCCTTGTTGAAAACTGCCGAGAGGCAGCAGGACTTTAAAGCTGCCTCTGGGTTCTGATAGGCCACTCTCGCTACCAAAGATGCCGCAGTTGTCAGGTTGCCCAGGGACACTGCTGCTGAGGCTGCGCCCCCTCCTTGGATGATGCAATTGAAGGCCATGTTGAGCTCCTGTTCGAACCCCTCCGTCACCGCTAAGGGGACAGGATGGATGAAGAAGCCCCTGCTGGACAACCTCAGCATGGCAGCAAGCGCTTCGTTTTTCTCTTCTAAAGAAAGTGCTGAAAAAATATCTGCTGCGATTTTCATCAGCTTCCTACACCGACTGACGTCTGAGCTCTCTGTGTGTAGGAGACTCATGAGAGTAGAGGAGAGACAAAGGAGAGTACGAGGCTGCCGGAAAGCTGCTTGATTCTCCTCCAGGCAGTGGACCCAGCTCTCAGAACGTGCCCAGGACGTCTGCGCCGCGAACAGCTCCGTGAAGCTCTCGTACTCCGGCAGCCGCTGAGCGATGATGGCGGCGGTGACCTGAGCTGGAATATCAGGGGTGATCTCAGCAGCAGGAAGCTCCAGAGACTTGAGCAGATCAGCAAGCTTGGTTTTCTCCATCACAGCATCAGGAAGGTCATCCAAAGCTGCCAGGACTCTCGGGATGCTGAATTGGAGCTTTAATGAGGAGTAACACAGAATCAAAGGGTCACCAACTGTCAGGAGGCCCTTATCCTTCCAAAAATGGCCGACATCTGTTATGATCCTTAAGGCTTCAAGCAGGTTTATTGCGCTGGGCTGAAACTGAGATGGTTTAAGAGAAGCAGACAAGTCTCTCTGAGTGTCTCGAATAAGTTCAGAGCTGAGAGTCTCAATCTTTCCTCTGTAGTGGATCATTTTACTTAAAATGTCCAACTTCTCCGTAACGGGAAGAAAAACTTCGTTCTTTATCAGGAAGGAAGTGTACAGAGAATCAAGAGAGACCGATAAGGCTTGAAAACACATATCTGTAGAAGACACCAGATCCTTCGTGTGTTGTAGTGCGTGAAGGAAAACGTGCAGGACGTCAGGGTTAAAAGATGACGCCAATTCACCCGCGGGGTCCAGCTTCAACCTCTTCGCAGCGTGACGAGTCAGATCGGTGGCATCTGGGGACAGACGGGCGCACTGGTTGGAAAACATCTTTTCTATGCAATCTTCACCCCCCGCCTTGAGTTCATCTTTGCCTTTCCACAGCTCCCACCAAACCTGTAGAAAGAAAACGACATCTTCGTCGTTGGTGGGATCGCTCCTGACATGCTCCACTACCCTTCCCAGCTCAGCGCAGACCTGAGGGGGTGGAAGGTGAAGGAGGAAACGGGAAAAAATGGGCACTGCAGCGGTCGATTTCACCAGCTCCAGCAGAACAACGTGGTTCATCTCAGGGAGGCAATTCTGGAGGGAGAACAATGGATTCTCCCTCCACGCCTTCTCAACGTCCTCCTCAGCTACTCCGCTCAGCAGCTTCAACCACACAACACAAACGATTCTCTTCCTCCAAGTTAAGGCTTGAGGTCCATCTGATCCACAGATCTCTTGTATTGCAAGCAAGATGGGGCGTCCGACTCGGCTCCAGTCGGCTTTATGAATCGAGGACAGGGATGAGGGGAGGCACAGCTTACTGGAATAGAGGAAAGCTCCCTGAAGAATAGATGAATCTGAAAAACAAGCAGCATTTCCATCATTACACTCTCACATCGTAATCATCTGGAGTTTGTATTTTCTGAGAAACCAAGAAACGTTTAACAGAAAAATTAGAGCAGATCTAAATGTTTTCAGAAAAAAATAAGCATCTGTTTTGTTTACCGTCATTTAAAGAAAGATGAATGTTGTTTATATATTTATGTGCGTAATGGGAAACAAAGGTAAAAGATGCTGGGTTGTCATAACAACGCTGAAATTCTCAGTTATTCTACACAGCAGAAGTCGGACAGAACAGACCGTAAAAACAGGGGAAACGCGCCTCTACCTTTGTCGGTAATGAGCGCCATGGCGGCTGAGGACAGAAGAAACCCAGTTAGCTCAGTCAGCGTGTCTCAGCGCCACAACAACTCAGTCTGCTCACAGAAACGTGCTGCGACAATCACCGCATCTCACACCAGCAAATCAACAGTGCAGAAGTTTCCCGCTTCCGCTTTTACGTGCGTCAGCGCTTTGACGTCATCACAGCGACGCCTCTGGACGTCGCCAGTACTGCGGGTCCCGCCGCGTCTTTGAGGTACATATAAAAGAAAAACTCCCCTACTGTCTGGATTCGTGTAACAGTTTTTCTTCTTTTTATCATTTTCCAAAAATGTAATTTTGTTTCTTGTAATAACGTTGATTGTCACGTGATACAAACTGCACCCAAAACAGGTTTTGTAAGGTTTTAGTTCGTTGAAAATGAAAGCGAAAGCTCCCTGACTCACTATAAATGCTTAGTTCAAGCTACACGGATAATCGACGTGGAAATCACCCATGAATAACCATAACCATGGCTCTGCTGCTCAAGATCTTTGTATTGCTTTGTGCAGCAGCAGGTAAGTTGTTGAAACTTCATTCTAAGAGTCACTAAGTGAGGAGAACAATGTTGCAGAATCCTCCTTAAGCGTGAATCTCTCCGTAGGTGTGAACTGTGTTAACCAGATCCAATGGCTGCCCTGTCAGTTCACAGATGAGCATGTGAGCCTCAATAGTGAGGGACATGTTGAGACCCAGCTCATTCACAGAGAGGCCATGGTGCAGTTTGGTCAGAAAGGAGAAGCTCCTGCTAATCCTCGCGCCGTCACTTTCCTGATCACTGGTAAGTTGCTCCGCCTGACTGAGAGTTGTAAGCTGTAAACCCTCAACTATTCTGGTTCTACCCATTCCTGCGCAGGATCCAAGCTGGACCTTAGACGGTATCTGGACGGGGTGGAAGCAGAGCAGCTGGAATGTGAGGTGCGCAGGTACAGCACGGAGGGCATCCATGTCCACTGGCCCAGCCAGGAGCCCAAGGACTACAACCGCTGGTTCACCTGTTCCCTGAAACAAGACAAGGGCCTGTTCACGGTCACCGGCTTCCTCAGACAGCCGTCCAACCAGCCTCCACCAGGACAGCAGGACTACCGCAGCTGGCCCGCCATCACTGACACCGAGATCTTGACCACATCTGGTAAACCTCTGCAGATTTTTGCGTCTTGTAGTTTCAGAGTGTTGAAAAAAGAGTCATACATTTATTATTGTTTGAGCCTAGCCAGTCTGGAACAAAAGTGTTTGTAAATGTTTCTTTGAAGTTATAACAGATTCTTTACTGGGTTTAGATCTGGAATTTGACTAGGCCGTTCTAGTGCACTTCTATCCTATCAGTATTATGAAGAACAGGTTCAAATGAAGAAAGGTCTTAAAAGCAGCTCGCATTTTTAAATGCTTAAAGCTTTCTAAAATGATGAAGGAAAAATGTCATTTGGAAGTCACCCAGTTTTTAGGGATAAACTTCCCAAAATGTACAGCGAAAGATATACATACATACACATACTCTCATGGTGTCTGTTTAGAGTCTGTCTAGATGGACAGCAGAGACACAAGTTAGGCTATATTTCAATTGTTCATTGTTTATAAAAAAAAATAAGTCAGAAAAGAGTGATAGCTTTTTCTAATATAACTAATTTGACAATTATTATTTTTATATTGGGTTTTGACTGTGCTGTCATAATTTATTCCAAAAGAAAGAATGATAACCAATATAGGAAAACTATTTAGAGTTTCAAATGAAGAACAGCATTGTTCTCATTTTTAAATGCATGTTAAATGTACGTTATTTTATTTGGCATTCCATTTTGAAATAGAAAATGTCATTAAAAAAGCACATAGTTTGCTCCCTATTGATAGAAGAAGTATTTTAATAATAAATAAACCGACCTCCTACACTGTTGGGATCATTGTATATGCTTCAGGAAAACAAGTAGAAATATCTTTTAAATGATCTTTAATTCATTTTAGGTCAATGTTATTAAGAGTCCTGGGGTCTGGGGCCTAAAGAACCACATGTGGCTCCAGAGCCACAGGTTGCAGACCAGTTAGGAGATGGTGCATTTAAGGCATTTGTGCACACTTAGTTTTTCACCATGGTTAGTCTTTTGCAAATAATTTCCATTCATATCTGGAGTGCGCAACTAATGGTTGTCTCATAAAAAGATCATCCCACCTGAGCTGTGGATCTCTGAAGCCCAGCCAGAGTTACTATAATGCTTTTGGCTGCTGCTCTTATTAAATCCTTACTTGCACCGTATTTTGTAATTACATAGCACTATTAAAAAAAGTATGAGGAGTATGAAAACTTTTCAAAGATATTTTAAATACTTGTGTTCTGCTCCCCACTCACAAGTCGAAATGATGTACTAAATGCTTGGCCCACAGTTGCCATGGTGATCAAAACACAGACTCCATCTGTAAAAGCCACCCTGAGTTCCCAGCAGAAGCTCCACTGCCAGTTTGGCATCGACCACCGAGGAGCAAACATCAGCGTGGAGTGGCACCGGCAGCACCGCGGAGAAAGGACTAAACTCTTCAGCCACACCAGTCGTACACGGCAGACACAGGGCTCCGGTGTCGGGATGAAGGCCCTGGCAGCGGGAGACGCCTCCTACACCATCCCCTTCACCAAGATGAACAGCGAAGGAACCTACATCTGCTCTGTGCTTGTAAATCCGCTGTTTGGGAGTCAGGATGTGATGTTGCAGATTGAAGGTGAGAGGGAGAGCTGATGGGTTTCAGTGTTGGGTTATGGTTGTTTCCAGCAAAAAGATTAAGGGTTAACAAGCATGCATGTTTTATTCACTTTTTTCCCACTGTTTAAATCCAAACACTTCAGTAACCTTTGACATCCCGTGTTCATTTTTTATCTACTTATCTGAGATCAGATCCAAACGTAGCTGCACAGCTTCTAGAGCAAACGTAATAGTTCACATAAAACTAGACAAAACGAACTTAGTAGCTTTTCAGTGAGGCATAGAAGCTTCTTATATATTCATGAAAGGTACTTCTTTCATTGGCAGGTTTTTTTTCACTTCAAAAGGTTTTAGGTGGAAAAAAATCTTCAGTACCAATGCAACTAATAGATTTAGTCAATTTTCAAAAATTATTGACATTAAAAATGCTCCCATATCCTGCTATAAACTTATTTTTGTCACCTTTAAAGTTTACTGAGATGTTTTCACTGGATAATATACAAAAATACTATTTCAGGATTTTTGCATTGTAAGATTTTAAAAGCTGCTTTAAAACTCTTTAAAACTGCTTCTTAAATCTGACAACAATCCTAATCAGTGAGGATCTATTTAGACCTAATGTGCATATTTATCTAATATTACCTCAGTTTCTGATCTGATCACATTGTTCTCCAACCATCTCCTCCTTTAGAGCCTCCCCGGGTCTCCCTGAACGTGGGACCCGTTCTTTCTCTGGTGGACGGCACTGACCACAAGGTTATCTGTGAGGCGGACAACTACTACCCTCTAGACGTGGACATAAACTGGTATGAACAGGACCCGGGTGTGGCAGGTCAGCGAGTCGGCGCCCCGCTTCCTAAGATGCTGCGGAACGTCCTGCTATCCAGCCACAAGAACAACCAGGACAAGACCTACTCCGTGTCGGGCTTCTTCTACCTCCAAGCTTCGCTCAAGTCTTCAGGGAAGGAGTTCACATGCAGCGTCTCCCACAAGTCACTAAGAATGCCCATCAAGAAAAGCTTCATCCTGAATGTCCAAGGTGAGAGTGGGTCTTTGTTGTTGTGCATGAACCGTGATCGACCGCCAGGTGGCAGTAGAGGTTCTCATCTCTTTTGTTTTTCATGTTCAGAGAAAACCAGTTGGATGTTTTACCTCATGGTTTCCTTCATCTTGCTCTTCCTGCTCATTGTTCTGGTTGTGATGCTGTCGGCTCTGCACTCAGGTGACTGATAAGTCCAAAATTATGCAAAAACAGGAGTACAAGAATTCAACGTCCTTTTTTTTTTTTTCTCCACAGATTGGAAAAGGTCTCAGCAGGTAAGCGATGTTGAATTTGAGTTTGTCTTTTGAGTCAGTGCGAAATGTGAAATACACCAGAAAACAAAAAAAAAACAAAGAGCATAATTTTTAATTCTGTTTTTTCTTTCTGATCTGAGCAGAATAAACCCTACTGAGCACCTGTGAGGAGAATCATCAGCACCAGCCAAGACTGTCTTCGTTTGGGTTTTAGGATGGTTGGGGGATTTCTGTGAAACTTATGTTTTCTCAGTTGCACTGACTTTAATGTAATTGTAAGAGTGATTATTGCTGGATACAAACACTTGATGAACTAATTAACAAAAGGATTATTGAAGTTTGGCATTTAATGTGCATTTTGCTACTAGTTGAGGTTTGGAGCAACACGCTCTGCACAGACCCTGAGCATCTGAGTATATACGGGAGAGTGTGTATTCATTATCAGAGCTACATTGCAAGGCAAAAGTTTCCACACCCTCTTAACTTGGTCAAAGTTTCCATACATTTTATCACACACCACTAAACCAACCAGCCTCCCATAATCTACAGACACAACCTTTGTCCATTCTCTATTAAAGAATCTGTGATCGGCCGTGCTCCAGTCTTGTCAACGATTCCTAATTAGGTTTAGATCTGGACTTTTAACTGGACCGTTCAAAACCGTGGATATCCTTTGTTTTACATTGTTCTATGAATTTATGGCTGTATGTTTATAGTCTCAAGTCTTCTAAGGGTGTTTTGTTTGTTTGTTTGTTAAGATCTGAATACATTTGCTTCTGATGAAAAGCACTCCCAAGGTACCATGCCACCTGAACGATGTTTCTTCAAGATGCTATAGTTGGTTCAGACAGATTTTCATAACACATTTTCAGCCATACAGAGCCTTTGCATGCAAGTTAGACCAGAATATGTTCCCTCCCTGTGTTTGGCATCTATATCTGAAAAACATGTATTTCTAAACCTAATCTTAAGCCCTGACCTGTCTGCTTTCTTCCTTGGTCTAAATATTTCATGCTCCCTATAAAACGTTAAGGCCTTTGTAGAACCTCTTGATTTTTATACAGAGAACAAGTTACACACAGATGAACTTTATTTGATGTAAATGAGTGATTTCTGAAGGCCATTGGTTGCACTAGATTTAAGGAATCAGAGTAAAGGGGTCTTAAACTATTTTATACATCACACATTTACATTTTTTGTTCCTTTTTACATTGATGTATTGCTTTTTTAGTTTTTGATTGTTTCAATGAACAACCACGCACAGAAACTTACACCCAAAGTTAATTTAAAGTAACCTGTTAAGCTAGCATGCATGCTTTCATACTGGGACATTGGGAGGCAAATCAGCTACAGAGATGTTTCATTGTTTAGTGGCTGGATCATCATAAAGAAGAAAACTTTTAACATTCCTAACATTTTTTGTGTTCCTTTTTGATAGAAATGTAAAACCTCCTACTGGGGTTGCTGAGTCACGGTTGGACAGGTTGTGGCATTTGATTTCACTTATTTATCTTACTGAGGCTAAATTAGTGCAGAAAGTGTGTAATTACTACATTATTACACTTTTATTAGTCCTATGCTGGGTACTGGTCATTTTGCCCCTTGCACTATTTTCCTTCAGGACTTTGACTTGTTTTGAATCTGCTGAGCGTCTCCTCCTGACAGATCAGCAGCTAAATACAAACGATGTTAACACATCAACCCAGATCTGGACTTAAATCAATGTCCGAAGTCCCAAATTGTAGATTCTGTGTAGTCAAATCCTATTTCTCGTATAGTTCTTTATATTTTATTATATTATTTAAAATTGCTATCAGGGTGTAAACTAGACCGGGGGATTAGAATTTCGTCCCACCTCATGTACCACATGTGATGTGATGACAAATAAAATTCCTTGATTCCTTGAATAAAAATTGGAATTAATTCTGAAAAAAAAAAACTGAAATGTGTTTTTGTTTCATATATAAATGTAAAAGTACATTCAATGATGTACATGTCGTCTTGATTTCTCTATAATAAATCAAAAAGATGCTGCTCAATAAATCTGGATATCATTGAAAAGTGTCATGATGTGTGTTTTGTCTGGTTCTGTTTCCTCCCTGTGTCTCGTCACTCCGCCTTCATTCACAGCTGTCTGCAATAATTCACTCCTCTTCTCAACCAATCACACCCCGGTTCTCACTACTTAAACCACATTCATTCACACACTCACCGCTGGATCGGCTGTTGTTTTCCCCTGCTTTTCCTCGTTGCTCCTAGCCTGGCCCTGTTAAGTCCTCTTTGCCTCCAAGCCCTTTTCCTCTGTTAGTCCTTTTGCCTCTAGCTTTACCTCCTCGTCTTTCCCCGCTAGTCCTGATTGCCTCAAGCCTCCTGCATCATCTCCCTCTGGTTATTCCCTGTTGTCTTCCCTTGGTCCTCCTCTGATGTCCCTCGCATGTCTCCTCACCTCCTCATGTCCCTGTGTCTCGGGTGAGTCTCTCGCACTAAGCTCTTTGTCCTGGCTCATCACC
>JAVLVB010000876.1:0-12974 GCA_032876305.1 Orestias chungarensis | reverse complement strand
TCTCAGGTTCCCTCAGTCATTATTCACCCAACTCTGGAGAAACTTATCCCGCCTGATCACAGGTATTCCCACTCCTCTTTTCACTCTGCTCGATCTGCCTTCCCCAGCATACCCCATCAGCTGGAACAAACCCCCGGACCACTTCACACTCTGGACTCAACCGGACATTCCCCTGGCGACACTTCCACTCCAACTACAAAGGTCTCCCGGTCTCCGACGTCAAGTTTTCCCCGTGACTTCCGCCACTCACTGCCGCTGTACTTCCGCCACTCACGGCTGCTGTATTTCCGCCACTCAGTGCCGCTCAGACTCACCGCTGGATCCGACCCATCTCCGTGTCATCTCTCACCTTTCAATAAACCTTTAACTATATCTCTTGAGAGTCTCTGCCTTTGTGGGTCAGTTAAGATCTAAATCCGATATGACACTTGTCAGAAAGACTTATTTTAATTCTTTCCGCAAGTTCCCTTTCAAAAAAGTTTTTTTTTACACTGAAGGAAGGTGCAGAACAGTTTCTTTTTATGGATTTAATGGCATGGCTGCATTGGATCAGTGAAATCAAGCTTAGGCTGCATAAACAGCCTCACCCCATCTGCTTTATTCACCCGGCTCATGTTAACCTCGCGTATCCTGTCCCCCCTTGGAAACTAGTTTTTTCTAGGCATGTGGTGTTATTGGAAGTTGCTTATACCCGCAAATAGTTTTGTTCTTAGGGCATACATTATATTTCACATAGAAAACTGTTACATGTTTGAGACAAATAAAAGATTTCTACATATACTTAATACTACCTTTGATTATCTGGGCTGTGCATCTGTCTGCTTTGTTATTGTTTGTGTATTTGTGGGTAAAAACCAACCCATCTGTGCTCCATTTTGTAAATAGCAATAACAAGTTGTAATACCAATTGAAAGCTAATTAGTTAGAACTAAGTATAATTCCAATATTCCCATCGCTGCTAAAAAGTTTCTCTGATTGCATCAATAAATAAAACGTTTCAAAAAGGTCGGGTTTCAGCCTTCGTTACATTAGCCAAATGTCTAAGCACTGAACACCTTAAACTTCTAGATACTCCACCAAGTTTGCAGTCTTAAACATGAAAAGAACTGCAAGATGATGGGTTCCTGACAGTTTCATACGTGATTCTTCTCAAATACTTGGCAGTTGATTACTGTCTGTTTTCTCAACACATTTTTGCAACCAGGTTGTCCATTTGCAGCAAAACTGTTAATGGTTCTATGATTACCCCCCAACATAATTAGTTTTTATAGTGCAGCATTCTTCTGCGAGGCTTCAGGTCTTTTTTGTCTTTAACAGTCAGTTTTGTTTAGCCCAAGTTGTCTAAAGAGTAGAAGCTGCATAATAATTATGCGCATCTTGGTATAAGGTGTTGACCTCCTTAGAACACACACCTCACTCATTACACACATACGCATCACCTGCTATGCTTTAATTTATTTATTAAGTTTTCCAGTTTATCTAACTAGGAGTTGTGAAATATGTCAAAAATTATTCACACAGGTACCTTAAATGGCTTAAAACCTATATGTTGTTCTTGTCAGTGTTTTAGTGTAAGCACAATTTTGCAGTTTTAAAGTGCTGTCAGTTAGACCTAGGGTACTTTCAAACTTATCATGGTTTTTCTTTCTTTTTTTTTTTAAACAGTATATATAAAATGTGGAAAGAAATTGTTATATGATTTTTTAAGATAAAACTTAAAAATGAATTTAAATATAGACAATGGGAAAATGCTAGAAGGCTAAATAATGGCTCAGGGGTTTGCCACAAGCAACTTCTCAGACCTTCCACAACTGGCTCATCTGACATACAAATAAATTCCTTGCAGGATTTTAACCCAGGGCCTTTTTGCCACAGTGGAACAGGGCTATGATCTGCCCCACAATGCAGCCCACAAAACAATTTTTTCTAAATATTGATGAATTAACAAATACCTTTTTTACCCTTCAACAGAAAGAAAATAAAGGAACAAGAAGTATGTATTAGGTCCAATTTTCTTATCATTAAGTAAAAAAATTATCTTTTTATAAAAATAATAATTTGAAAAAACCTTTTTAAATATATTTTTTAATGCTATTGTAAGATTTTTGGCTCTAAACAGATTTGATTTAGCTGGATGGAGGGCAAAAATGGGTCTTTAAAATACAATATAGCCTATGCCCTTCCACTTAACGTTGGGTAAACAGGAATTCTGTGTTTTTAAAAAAAGAAGTATAAAGTGAAAACTGCTTATAGACAATATTGTAAATATATATTATCATTGCACTTCTTCTTCACTTTTTCTTCAGTTATCAACTGTTAAATGTATGCAGAGTTTCTCAGTAACAAATTCTATATTTTAAATTGAGAACTGCAGTGGTTGTTTGCACCTGAAGCTATGGTATGAATACGAAAAGGTATTTTCTTTATGTAAGAATTCTCCAGAGAAATCCTTTGAGCAAACTTAATATATCTGAGCCTAAAACATGAGCAACTCAGAAGTGCTGTTTGTTACTTATCTGATGCCCCATTTTTATGTAAAACCGCTTTATCCTAATCTTGTAGTTATGTATTTGTTGTTGTTTTTTGGGGGAAAAAGTCCCACACAAGTATATCACAGAGATCTGATGCCGTCTCAAAGTCTACGTGATGAACCAGCTGGTGGAGTTCAGCTTGCAGATGAAGATAATTGTGAAGCGGGTCTGTTGCTATTTGTCCACACCACAACAAACCTAGCACATTAAAAGAAAGATGTGGGTTACCATGGCTCCTCATTATCTTCTGGTTCCTCTGAGAATTTTGTTGAACCTACTATGGAACTGTTTGCTTTAGCCTGGCAACCATAGAACCACTCATGTGAATGAACACTACAGACATTTGAAATTGATATGATGAGTGCATCAGGAGGCATAAACATGTATCTTAGCTCCTACACTGTTGTCTCCAAGGGCCACTATCATTTCGGGTATTCTCGCTCAGTTTCCATGTAAGCATAGACAGGGAGACAAAGCAGACGTTAAAAAAAAAATAATAATAATAATTCCACAAAATGCATTTTGTTTTGAATTTTTTGGGAAGACCAAAAAATCAGTGTCTAATGGTGTAGTGGGAAGAAAGTATAGCTTTTTGACAAACGTTCTAAAAAGTTAATTATCAATTTATTATGTACCACTGACTTAATGCTTCATAGTTCATAGTTGTTTTTCTGGGGCTTGATATAGGTGCTTCTCCCTCATCTGTTTGTTCTGTTTCTACGTCTCCAACAGAACTTTACAGAACAACTGCATTTCTTCTCAATATTAATTTAACACAAGTACGACCTGTTTAGGTACCAGAGAAAACAAAGCCCTGTAAGGATTTGAGAACTGCTTTTTAAATTTAATATACAAAAACTTAATTTAAAATCATGCTTCCTTTTAGCTACGTTATATAAATATCCACCACTTTTGGTTCTCTAACAAAATAATAACAACACATAATTTTGTACTCCACTGCCAAGATGTTCAAATTATGTTAGAGGGGAATAAACTCCTTTGAAAAGCTTTGTATCTATTAAAGGGCATGTACATATAATATGAACTGAATTAAAGGTTGGTTTTAAATAGTAGTCATGTTCTAATCTAAACTTAATGCTATGTTGTTTCTACAGGAAGACCTTCCAATGCATTAAAAGTCTACTCTGAGGTGCTTGCCAGAAGTAGGTCTATGCTAGCCAAGCCAGGCTCAACATGCATGAGCTCATCGGCAAAACGCCGGTGTATGTCTTTTTAAAATTTTTTATTATGTGCTAAAGTTTCATGCAACATGACCTCAGCAGAGCAATTGGCAGGGAAGAAAGTTATGTTTGAAAGAACACTGTAAGAATAAAGGTCTGTCACCAAGTGATATTAGATCAGTGATTCACCCTGTTTTTTTAACCCTGTGTTGGAAATCTTTCTTGTGTTTTTTCTAGATCAGTCCCAACAGTTTAGAAGAAGGAAATCAGATGGTTGAATGGGCAGATCACTGCTGCAGCTATTTATTTTTAGACTATCGTAAGACTTCTGCTATTTGCTCTGAGCTTTAATAGAAGAGACAGAAGAAGAGAAGAAAAGAAAAAAATTAAAAGAATTAAAGTTGAAAACAGAAAAATCACCAGCCACGTGCTCCAAAACACACGATCGGTGTGGAGAAACTTTCCACTGGCTCTACATGGACCATTACTGTATCATACAGCACTATGCAGAAGTTAAGTGAGTGGCCAGTGGTTTGGTTTATAGCCATGGAACACCAGCCAAAAACACACAGAGGGTTTTTAAAACAAAGTAGTTCTACTGGTAAGTAGAACTGTACAGGTTCCTTACATCTAACCACCCCTGTAGTTACTGAAAGACTCATGCCAAAGGAACAATACTTGGGTTAAGAGGCTGTCAGACAGCATTTGGATGTTACAGACCACCTGAAACATTAAGAGCAACGAGTACCTATATACTTTACTTGATGAAAAAAAGAAATACAATTTAAAGCAAATATAAAGTAGTTTCTGTGATGGACTAGCAACCTGTCCAGGGTGTACCCCTGCCTCTCGTAAGCTGGAGATAGGCGCCAGTAGACCCACCCGACCCCAATAGGGATAAGGGTGTACAGAAAATGGATGGATGGACTAAAGAAGTTTCAGTTTTGATCGATTTTTGGCGGCCAATGTGGACAAAAGAAGTAGTGTTTTGCCTGAAGGAAGACTGCATTTCCCATGGGGACCAGTGTAAAATCTTGATCTCCCTGTTGCCTGCAGTTGGATTGAAGTACATTTCTGTTTCCAGTGGCTGTGTGATGGATGAATAGTGTGGAATGGTAACTTTTATATTCATGTTTCTTTCAGGTATTCATGTTTCTTTAATACTAGAAGTGTGTGCATGTAACAAGACCTATAATTTTTCTGATAAGGCCTGTTAATTCTCTCTGGAAGCTGGAACAAGGTAACATGGGAAATGGACCAGCAGTCAGTTCCCAGCAGTTAAAAGTTTCCGTTAAAGGATGTGATACCAGCGAGCGAAGCTTCACTCCCTTTTTTCTCTTTGTGCAGATTAATCAAGGCCAGCGAGGCGCAGGAATAAGGGTTTCTGAAACACTTTGTGTAAATCACATGTGAATGTTTTTCTGACTCTGTACACTCCCTAATTTTTAATAAAACAGTCTGATGCGAGGGATAGAGCTCAGACCCGAGGGAACCATTGCACAGGCGGTCTCGGCTCTCTCTCCTGCAGGAGGACTCAGATGATTCACAAGAAGTGTGGACATTGAGTTTTTTTATTTGATTTGAACATTGTGAGAACCTGAATATGCTGTCCTGAGATCAACCAATCTGGGGAAGTCAAGGAGGACTTCAACAATTTGGGGGCTCGTTCCGGGATCTCAGGAGGAAAGCTAAAAATTAGGCACCTGGGCTGATCACGAACAGACAACAGACATGGCTGCGCACATTTTTAAAGGTAAGAGCAGAGCCTGTTTAAATCAAAATCTGCTATTGGCTTGAAACCAAAATAAACCGTGTCTGAAGTCTTAGTAGTGTAAGCCTGTAAATTAAAGGGTCTGGCAATGTTCGTTGTTGATGAAAGGGCGGCGTCCCTAGTGTTTGGAATTAGATTTAAAAGATGGGCAGGGCCCTGACTACAAGTACAGGGCGCCGTCCCTGGAATTAGAGGAATAAAGATTCTCAGAGAGTGGCGACTTACACAGTGACTTGACGAAGCATTGGGAAGCTGGGTTAAAGGCCCGGGAACTAGGGAACCCGAACTAATATAGGCCAAACGGTGACTAGTGCGAAAGCAAGAGTCTGCGTGACGTGAATGGTGATCCCTCTACCGTTTGGAAACGGCGGGACGGCTGGGATAGTATGGATAGAAACAGCTTCGTGAATTAGAGTCACCAAAGGGCGTTCAGCTTATAGTACTCTCGGCATGGACAGTATGAATGAATGTTTGTATGAATGATAATTATCTCCGCCTGGCACTGAACAACTGAAATATTACAGCTCAGCTTCGGTGTCAGAAGCGGCAGATGATGACCAAAACATCACCATACGTATAAAATTCTGGTGTCTGTGTACACTGCAGTGTGCGCTTGGAACTCCCACTGACACGCTGCTGACTGAAGTGTGAGCTTGAACAGAATTTAATTAAAACATAACCTGATCTCGAGATAAAATCAGGCTCTAGAAACCACTATTACATAAATGGTCTGACTCCGTAATATACAGATCTGTTAGTTAATATAATAACTTGATCTTGGGATAAAGATCGGGTATTTAGAAAAACTATTATTAATATTAAATCTGATTCCGCAGACAATCAGATAACTCGTATGAACTGTTCCTCGTCAGACGTTTAATAACTTTTGATTATATTTATATGAGCTGACGCGGTACAGACCTACAGCATAATATACATGACACATAGTTAAACGCAAAATATACAGACCTACAGCATAATATACATGACACATAGTTAAACGCAAAATATACAGACCTACAGCATAATATACATGACACATAGTTAAACGCAAAATATACAGACCTACAGCATAATATACATGACACATAGTTAAACGCAAAATATAATTGGAAGGATAAACAGGAAAAGAACACAGAAATAGAGCGCCAGTGGTCGTAATGGGCACTGTGGTGGCAGAGCACCCACCACATGATCAGAGATGGAAAAGAGCAGCAGAAAGTGGTGTTGGGAGAAAGCGCACGCAGCAGAAAGCAGGTGTAAGTCCGACAATTTGGTGACTCCGACGTGATGCAAATCGGTTGTCACAGCAAACCTTAGGATCGAACCATTTGTTCATTCATCCGGGGCCCCAAAGGTGAGCAGAAACCTATTTAATTAAATTCTGCATATTGAGTATGATAAAAAAGGATTAATGAATTGATGAAGTAGATCCAGAATACGTCATTAAAATTTTTGATTGTACAAGTTGAACAATTAATTGAAGGGATAAAATTAAAAGTGTCTCTCTTTGGAAACTAATCTTTTAAAATTGTTGTTATGAGATGAAATGCATGCGAAAATGTAATGAAATAAAAGCATGGGATGCTTTTATTAAAGAATTTTAAAACCGAGAGTTGGCGTACTCCTCCACTTTGCTGATGTGCATTTTTGCTAATTGCCAGGAGAAGCAACGGTAGAGCTGTCTCCTTGTGTGTGGTTGTCCCTAAAATCGGACGGACCCAACCGGGGTCCGGTCCTTGGCATCTGTATTTATTTTAATGGAACTTCTGTTGAAAGAAAGCAAGGGTGAGATGAAGAGATGAATACAGTAGTAGTTGTGTCTTTCTTTTTTCTTTGGCGTCTTTCTAGATTATTATTTTTTTCCTTCTGCTTCAGGAGTCAGTAAAACCACACACACATAAATTAAGTTTCCTTGATCCGTCTGTCCGGTCTCAATAAGAGTGTTGGGGCTTCATGGGTAAAAAGTAAAAAAAAATAAAAACGTTCGGTAACATGGGGCCACAGAAGGAGTATAGTATAGTGGAATTTATCCCGCTCTGCCTGTAGAACGGCATGAATCTGGTCCTGGTATAGAATAGAATAGAATAGAATAGAAAGCCTTTTATAGTCATTCTAAACATTAAGCTGTCCAGGCGCTGATTTTGCTGAATGAGAAAAACATTTATTACATCACTTGTTAACAGCACAGGATGCGGAGCGAGAGGAAAAAGTAGGGAAATGAACAAATGCAAACCCAATTGCTTATGCTGCAGCTGCAGGAAATAAAATTTAGAATGAGCAAAAAGAAGCCTGAAAAGTAAAAAAACAACAAAAAAACAACAACATATGAACATGTAATGATAGCTCGAGCGCAAGCTGCTCCTCCCTCAGTTCCACAGTCTGCAGCTCCACAATCTGCTCCTTATGAATATGCTAATAACTCATGGCAAGGAGGAGCCTTCCCTCCTCTGCCTCCATATCCTTCTTTTAATTACAGGAACTATGGTTTGGGGCATGAAGGAGGTGGACATGGAAGGGGTCAACGCGGACAGAGACCGAGGAGGCTGGGACCGAGAGGAAGGAGTGGAAACAGAGGTTACCAGGGGGATGTCTGCTGCAACTGTGGACAACCAGGCCATTGGATGAGAGGCTGCCCCAATCCTCCAACAGGGGTTGGACAGTGGATGGTTCCACCCAATCCACAGCTGGCTCCACCTCCAGGGCAGTACTCACAGATGGATTGGTACCCGCCCTCTCAATATTGAAACACCTCGGAGGAAAACATCAGCAGCAGATTCCATGCTTCCTATGAAGGTGGGAAATGACTACCTAAATTTCTTGGTTCATACTGAAACCACATATTTCACCATTTCTACAACACCACAACAGACACGGCTGTCAGAAAGAACTGTGGGCTTCTCAGGGGTTCCACGGAGTCCGCCTGTGACAGTTCTCATATCAGTGGAAGTGGGGAAACAAGAGACTGAAACATTGATTTGTATGTTCACCTAACACTCCAGTAAACTTACTTGGAAGAGACTTATTAGTTAAACTGGGAGCTTCTGTATTGTGCGGCCCAGATGGACCAATTGTGCCTTTTCCAGATGGCTCCTCTCTTCGCTGTGGTCAACAGCTCTCGCATGGACAATACAGATGTTCCAAAGCAGTATGGCATCTACTCGGTCTACTCGCTTCTGAAGCCCTGGATTCAAAGTCTTCGCCCCTACTCCTCTCTGCCTGACCTGCCCCATGTCAACCTGTTCTACGACCGGAACGACACTGAATGGTATTAAGATTAATTTGACCATCAGCTTGAAGGTAATACATGGCAAATAGAATCACATAACATTAATATAGCACCAGAGGGTGTGGCTGCTGCTGTAGAGCTGACAGACGAACAATATCATTGGTATATAATGGAAGATTATGCTGTTGCTCACATTTCTCTCTCTCTGCATCCTGAGCATCAAGATAAAGAATTAGGGGGAGTGGTTAAGCACTCCTTTGCAGCCACAGACTGGACGGATACCAGCATTCCCAACATGAGACATCATGGCAGAGAGAAGACCGACCACCCAGAAGCTGCAGCCATGTTAAAATGTCTCTGCTCCCTCACCTATCCACTGAACAGGTGCTGAAACATTTGCGTAAATATGGACTGAAGGTCAGTAAAGATAAACTACAAATTATTTCTGTGGGATCCATCAGCATGTCCCCCACACATTAACAAAGCATCCTCTCAGACCCGAAGCTTCAGAGGGTCAAGGACATGTTATTTCTTTTTGGTGTCTTACAGGTTACAGCAGAAGCTATATCACAGCTTATATCACACGAGACATCAAAAACTTGAATACCATTTAGGTCTGGGCTAACCTGGAGAAACTGCTTTTACTGCTTTAAAAACACTAATTTAGCGCCGTAGCGGATTTAACTCTTTCAGATTACTCTTCTTTGTTTTACTTGGTTGTTTCTGTCACAAAACACACAGTAAATGGTGTTTTGTTTCAGAAAAAGGGGGAGTAAGGAAGGCACTGACTTATGTATCAGTACTAATGGATCACATGAAAAAAAGACATCCTCCATGCACACAACATGCAGCAGGCATAGCAAAACCTATACAGAAAACAGCACACTTGTGATGGGACACCCACTAACAGTCTTGACAACACAGCATGGTAGCATGTAATCTCACAAACTTTTACAGTGACAGCTTTAAGCTCCAAACATCACCTACACACATGAAGGCATCAACATGGCAGAAGGAAAAACAGCGGGGCATTTCGTATAGAAGATTGTTGGAGAGGTCCTAGGGGCAGATTAGTATTTCCTCCACGGCTCATAGAAGAATTGTTTGTTGAAGCCCATGCTGTGGGCCATGTCAGAATAAGACAGATGAAAGAAATTTTGAAATAATGGTGGCATCCATTTATGATTGACTATACCGATATGATTGACCCTGTAAGAAGGCACAAGTACCTGCTTGTTGTTGTTGACAGGTACTCGGGGTGGGTGGACACAATCCCCACCACCAAAGAAGATGCCAAATCCGTTTGCAAAATGTTTATCGATCACTGGATTCCTAAGCATGGTTTTCCAAAGAGAATACACTCGGATAATGGTACTCATTTTACAAGCAAAACATTACAATGGGTGGAGAAATCTTTGGGTCTTAAACACAGCCATGGATGTGTGTACCATACGGCCTCTCAAGGCCAGGTGGAAAGAATTAATCAAAACATCAAAATAATATTGGCCAAAATCTGTGCACAGACCAAAATGAATTGGGTAGACGCTTTACCTTTAGCCCTAATGTCCATCCGAAGTTCAGTAATCCAAAGAGTGGGATTAACCCCACATGAGCTCCTAACAGGAAGAGCGTTCCCTGGACCACACACCAGGTTATTGGGTTTAGAAAATGATAGTATGAAACTAACTCACCGTGCATATAATAAATTACTGTGCAGCCTTGTGTCAGCTTTCTCCAAACAGGTGCTGGAGCAGAACCAACGTGAAAACACCACAGACGACCTCATAGAAACAGGCTGGGTCCTCCTGATCATCAAAGAAAGTGGTCGGAGCCAAGGTGCACGGGTCCGTTCCAGATCACCGAGCGGACTTCCCATGCTGTGAGGCTACAAGGGAAAGGCGAGACGTGGTTCCATTGGAGCCAGTGCACCAAGGCGGAAGAACCTCAGCGCACACTGCAGCAGATACATCAGGATCTACAGGACAGCGCGGCTAAACCTGCACCAGGTACAACAGAAGCTACAGCTCCCACCTCGACAAAAGGGGCAGAATAATCCCCTGGTGGTGAGCACAACATAGACACTGAGGTAGTCTACCCTCAGTGTCGAAGAGAACATCAATAGTGGTTGAAGTTTCTCTCCCACTCAACCCATCCTGCGGGACGAGCCACGATGTCAAATCAAGTCCTTTGTTTCTTTATTGTGTTTTGAACAATTATTATGATAGCTTTTGCTTTGGGCTTGTGGCATTCAATTTACAGAAATAACATAAACAATCTACAAAATAATCACCTCAGCCACCGCTAATAACAACAATGAAACCACCCACTCTAGTACTAAACAGAACACACCTTCTAACCCGAATAAAAAGCATCAATGCTTAGAAAATCATGATGGGGTAAAACTAGAATACAAACTCGGCGACACCACGGCATGGACTTTTTTCTTATGCGACGTCATTAATTGCGGAGAGCGAAAGAAAAAACCTCGTATAGAGGATATGACGTGTACTTATGCTCGTTAAATTAAACACCGGTTACACCGCTGATAATTTGTGGTTGCAATGGTTAACAGGTCAGGCTCGGGAGAGTGCCAGGGCCATGATCTGCCAGGGCCAGATCATCTCTTTACATTACACCGGCACCCTTATTACCCGACACAGATTCCGTAGAATTTAATTGTATGATAAACTTAAATTGCATGGCCAGCCCGCCTAACTGTACATCTCTATCAAATATTTTCCCAGTAATCTCCAATAGAACTGGCTCCGGGCCCTTCCAGGCCCCTGAAACGGGTAATTTCATGTGCTTTAATCGAACAGGCGGCAATCAATCCAGACCGGCACAAGATGTAGGATCAATTAATAGCGAATTCTGCCACACAGTTATTCAGGACGGGTCTGATAATTCGGTGGGTCCCTGGGCCAGGGCCCGCTTATATTATTATTGCAGGGTAACACCCTATTAACCAGATTACCGATCCAAACTAAAGGATTGTGCGACATGGTAAGACTAATAACACCTATTATGCTACTAGGACAAGTAAATAAACCTTCAACCGTGACCCAAACCTACACTCGACGTAAACATGACATAGGGGAAGAATTTGATCTGACTAAAAACACCTACATAGATGCTATAGGCATTCCACGGGGCGTACCAGACGGGTAATGTTTGCCAGATGGAAGACTTTGGTAATGTTTCTTTTAATATCTTTAGCAGTTTTCATAGCTGTATTGGTAACGGGTGGTTGTTGTTGCGTACCATGTATTCGCTCGTTGTCTGTCCGATTGATCTCCTCCATGATTAAAAAACAGGACCCAAGAGTCATGATGCCCTTGTTGGCCGCAGAAGGAGAAGATGAGTCGGGTAGTAACGCGCTTTTTAGAGACTAAACTGGTGAACTCTTAATAGAGTTCAAAAGGGGGAATTGTGGAATGGTAATCATTTATATTCATGTTTCTTTCAGGTATTCATGTTTCTTTTAATACTAGAAGTGTGTGCATATAACAAGAGCTATAAATTTTCTTATAAGGCCTATTAATTCTCTCTGGAAGCTGGATCAAGGTAACATGGGAAATGGACCAGCAGTCGGTTCCCAGCAGTTAAAACTTTCCATTAAAGGATGTGATACCAGGGAGCTAAGCTTCACTCCCTTTTTTCTCTTTATGCAGATTAATCAAGGCCAGCGAGGTGCGGGAATAACGGTTTCTGAAACAGTTTGTGTAAATCATATGTGAATGATTTTCTGACTATACACTCCCCAATTTTTAACAAAAAAGTCTGATGCGAGGGATAGAGCTCAGACCAGAGGGAACCATTGCACAGGCTGTCTCGCCTCTCTCTCCTGCAGGAGGACTCAGATGAATAACAAGAAGTGTGGACATTGAGTTTTTTTATTTGATTTGAACATTGACAACCTGAATATGCTGTCCTGAGATCAAAAAATCTGGGGAAGTAAAGCTGGACTTCAACATGGCCTAATGGATAAGGCGTCTGACTTCGGATCAGAAGATTAAGGGTTCAAGTTGCTTTTAAAGGTCTAGTTCAAGGGGTGAGTACGTTTTCAAATGCTTGTTGTGTCAATGTTGTTGGAGTGATCTGTGCCACAACAAGACTAAAGGACAGAATAATTTAAATCTTGTCCTGTGTAAAAACCAGATGACTGATACACTGTTGCAAGCAAGATTTCCCAGGTCAACTGCAGCTTTTCTATCTCGAAAATATAAGCTGTCACATGTAGTAGTTCAGAACTAAACAGGTCT
>JAVLVB010000875.1:69316-84523 GCA_032876305.1 Orestias chungarensis | reverse complement strand
CAGGGAAACATCTCCAAGCTCACCTTACACACATGAATTACCTGCACTAGGGTAGAAACCAGGGAAACATCTCCAAGCTCACCTTACAGACAAGAATTACCTGCACTAGGGTAGAAACCAGGGAAACATCTCCAAGCTCACCTTACACACATGAATTACCTGCACTAGGGTAGAAACCAGGGAAACATCTCCAAGCTCACCTCACACATGAATTACCTGCACTAGGGTAGAAACCAGGGAAACATCTCCAAGCTCACCTTACACACATGAATTACCTGCACTAGGGTAGAAACCAGGGAAACATCTCCAAGCTCACCTCACACACATGAATTACCTGCACTAGGGTAGAAACCAGGGAAACATCTCCAAGCTCACCTCACACACATGAATTACCTGCACGAGGGTAGAAACCAGGGAAACATCTCCAAGCTCATTTAAAGGGGCCAATGTAACTACACTCTTTGTAAAACATTGTTATAAATGTAAAATTAGGAATTAAGTTCTATTCTCTGACATGAAATGATTTTTGAAATAAATCATGTCAACAGAGAAGCGGTCGGTCCATCCGGTGAAACCAGCTCAGATTGTGACTCTGTCCTGATCACATCCAAGTTACCGCAATAAAATAATGAAAATCAAGTTAACTGAAGAGGACAGTCTAAGCGTCTTGTGACCAATATATCCTAAAATAACATCAACACCATAGACTTAATATCACAGAAAAGCTGGAAATTTTACTGGCTCACTAAATTCAGTAAATCAATGAAACAAACACATCACTAAGAAAAGATCCCTCAGATTTGTTTCTTTCAGATCACAGATATAAACCGTGTTGCTCACCAATAACCCGTAGAGAGAGCTGGTTTTTAACAACACCTGTGGCCTCTAACAAGCGCAATGTTTAGTTTGCATTGAACCATCTCTGATCCGTTTATTGGGGAAATTTAATCAAAATGTGCTGTGTTGGCATTCATATTATAAAATTAATTATTATTAGACGATTGTGGTTATATAATCCAAATGATATGTATAATCCAATGAAATCCAAATGACATAAAGTTAGCAGCCAGGTTTGTTGACAGTGGTGAAAGTAGTTAGTGGTGATATGGATGGACAAGTGTCCCAAAAAGAGACAATAAATATAAAATATAAATGAAAGTTTCCTACAGGTTCTGAAATCTGCCTCAGTTTTCTTTCTTTATATTCTCCTCTGAGGAATATGTTTTTATTTACCAGGGTGAATCAAAAACGTATAAAAACTTGCCTAGTATTTGGATTAGATCAATTTGTGACTGTCAAACGGGGTGCTGGACGAGATTAGGTGTCTGTGTCGCTTCCTGATTAAAAGTCGGTTAACGTAACTAAACTTATTTTCCATCTGTAAACTCCAAAACACGTATTACTCAAGTATGAGGGAAATATAGTTATACTTATGAAGTCTGGCATGTAAAATCCTTAAATTAGGATTCCTGTAGGTTAACACTGCGATATGATCACCCAGCATTGACTGAAATGATAATTATTTCACATCCTTCATGTCACAGTTGTACTTTAATATAATCAAAGTTAGTAATATAAAAAATGTCTCTGTGACACCATGCAAACAAATGCTGTATTTATTTATTGGACGAGCGATAATTGTGTTGCACTTTTAGAAGGATGTACAGCAGCTTCAAACTTAATATTATTAAAACAACTCTGGATTCAGGTGCGACCTCAGAATAGTGATAAACCTTAAATATAGTAACAGCTCAATATTGTGACAGATCATGTTTTACTATAAACTTATTTGGTGGACCATAAAATAAAAACGTCTGAAAAATATATTATGTTAAAAAAATACGAGAAGGGAACTAATAACCGTCTAAATCAGAACACCCACAGTCTACCCACTCACCCACCTGTACATACATTACAATATCTCCTTTACCCGCTCATGTTCCGCAGCTGTGCGAAAGTGCGCAGTTTCAGGCTCAGACCTAGATCAACCGGTGAGATCTGATGTTTAGCGATTTATGTTTATTATGTTTCAGCGTCTCTCATCGACAAAGTAAAAAGGTTAAATTGATTAAGAAAACATAGAGGAATTATATGCAGCTTGTCTTGTCTTGATAGATTGAAAATTAAAAACTCATGCAGCTGTTTTTTTCTAAATATTCAGATGCTGCAGCTTGTATTTTGTAATCTAACATGGCAAAAACACTGTTCCAACGGATTCCTCTGCTTCCTAATGTTATCAGGAAAATGGCCTTACAATGGATCTTACTTAAACTGATTAACAGAATCATTTGTTTGCTGGTTTGTATAGGGTTTTACAGACTAAATCTGCGTTGTGTAAAATCCTTAGAAAAGCCTTCATTATATACTTTTCATTTGGGACTTGATGTAAATCCTGTTGAAAATTTAAAACAATATTAAGTTATCTTTTCAACCTTCATAAAATACTTTCATAACTTTTTTGAGTATGTGTTGACTTGGGGCTCGTTGAATGACGCCTCTGTATAGCTTTAACCTTGCCTTGCCTTAACCGCCACTAAGCAACTTTGAGGAGGGTGTCAGGAACCCTGACACACAAAACATGTGCTGACTGCTTCCCCCATTTCTTATCTTCAACATCATCCTATGACATTGTTTTGCCACAATTAGATTCATCACCTCATTTCTATTCATCCTTCACACAAACACTGGAAACAGAATTGTACTTCAATCCGACTGATCAGGATTTTTACCATGGTATTTGCTGGTGCTCATGGGAAAGGCACTCTTCCTTCAGGCTAAACACAAAACACCACCGCCTTTGTCCACTGGCTGCCAAAATTCACCAAAAACTGAAACTTCTTTAGTGTTTCTCTAATACTAAAATGCATCTAAAACTTTTTATTTCCCCCCCAGGTACCTCTGAACGCCACTCAAATGCCATCTGCTCAGGAGGATCACATAGGAGAACACCATGGAGTTAACGACCTTGAATCTGTACTGAAGACCTTGACTGCTTTACCGTGACAAAGAAAACCTTGCTGTTAGATGAGTACTAATGGGTTGTACAAGCTAACGCTAGCATGCCATCTCAGAAAGGTAAAGGTTGCCCAGCATCCCATCGCTACCGGCCGGCCTCCGAATATGATGACGCCACGCTCGCCCAAAAGAGAGAATATTGGAGAAACAAGAAAAGAGAGCAGAGGGCCCGACTCTCTGAACGAAGAAAGAAGACCACGCTAGACACCAATGAGAAGAACCTATCATATGTGTATGTGTCTGCAGGGGTCAATGCCAATTTGTCCGACCCCTTGGCTGCCTTGCCCTCTCCTTTATTAAGCAATGATGTGTCATACAATTCCTTATCAAAGACTGAAAATACTTTTGAACGTAGCTCAACAAAGGACTCTAAAAAACAGGGGTGGAATCAGTCAGTCGTAGTTGGCAAGGTCCTGCGTAACTTGCAACCAACATCATGTTCTGTTCTGGCTACAGCAGCGGAAGGTGTCTCAGTAACGGTTAAGCGCCCAACAAACAAAAGTCTTAACGCGGCAACCTCGTCCAAAAGCAGTGGAACGAAATGTAACACCAGTTCATCAGTTTCCCCGGTAAGAGTAACCCATATTACCAGCAGCAGCAGTACTACAAAAACAGAAGCCAAGCCTTGTGGATCTGGGCAGCGCTCATCAGTCTCCAAAACACAGTCCAAGGCACAAGTTGCTTTCAGTGCGCCCCGGGCCTTGTGTGCTGATGTAACCACAGATATTATGCATGCAGCTTCATGTGGCTCTATTTGTAGTGGGACAGAGGGCCAGATAAAAAACACAAGACCACAAAGTGGAACAATGGGTGCCTTGGTCACCACAATAAGGGCTACGGGTGTTGGCGACATTAAACCAGCTCCTATGGAGTCTGAGGAGGAGCGAGCGGCCAAGCGAAGAGAGCACTGGCGAATCAAAAAACGAGAGCAGAGAGCAAAGCTGGCTATTAAGATTGCTAACGTTAGAGAGAGGCAACAAAATAGGGAAGGAATAAGAGCACAGAAAACAAGACTTGTGGCCAACTCGGCTCTTCTTACCTCTCAGCCGTTTCTGAGAGGCTCAGGCAAGAAGCAGACTCCCGTTCGGGTTAAAGTGCAATGTACAACGGCTAGATTGGAGACTAACAGCATGCAAAGTCGGTTTGCCACCTCTACTTTACAAACACATCAGACAAAAGTACAGAAACCACATGGGCATACGATGGAAGAGAAAGTCGTCACAACGTTTGACAGGACATCAGTAAAGACGCCAGCAGAGTCACAGAGAAAACTAACTTCTGTGCATCACACTAACATTAACCGAGGGACATCAGCATGTACAACATTTAGACAAAGGTCCTTTGAAACACAGAAGAATTTACTGAATCAGAGAAATCTAAGAAGTAAAACTCTCTTGACAGCTACAGGGTTAAGTAACAGAGGTTTGCCCAAATTGGACCCTAATGACTCCCCAGAGCAAACAATAGCCAAACAGAGAGAGTACTGGCGGAACAAGAAGCGCGAACAGCGAGCTAAGCTGTCCTTGGAGAAAAAGATTCGACTGAAGGAGAAGGATTCCTTCACACGCCGGGTAAAGCGTTACCAACAAATCCTTGAAGAAATGAGAAGGGCAAGAGCACTGGCGCATTCAACTGAAAGAACCCCTATTCTTGCATCTGAGGCCATCGGGGGGTTCATCAAAGAAGATGGGACTGTGACAATTAATATACCTCAGAGTCAAATATGTCAAAATACAGCTGACGAAAAGCTTTATGTCAATTCTAAGAGCACAGTAATGCAGAAACCGTCACAAACTGATCTGAACTGTAGACGTGTAGGCCCTTCTAGAGTAAATCAGCGTTCGCCTCCAACTCTCTCATCTCAGGATAAAGCTGTGTTTTCTCTTGCAGTACAGACAGTCAGGAAAACCTCTAAAGTACTTACTGTCAAATCACAGCCTGACCTTGACATATCTAGCGTTAGTTCAAAGCCAAGTAAAGGAGTAGAGCAGCTCACGCTAGCTCGTCTACAGTCCCCTCAAAATGCAGCCTCAGTCAGAGGTTCAAAGTCTGGTGGCTGTGTCATGAAAATGTGCATTTCAAGCCATAGACCAACACTTTCAGTGCTATCAGTGGGTCCAAAGCTGACAGAAGAGGAGAGGATGGCGAAGAAGAGGGAGTACTGGAGAATAAAGAAACGTGAGCAGCGAGCAGCTCGAGCTGCCCGTCTGAAACACAGCATCTTCCAAGCTAGAACCAGTGGAGCTTTACTGAGGAGGAGGGTTCAGGTACAGGTATCTTCAAACACCATGCAACTGAGCACCAAATCTGTGAGCTCTTTACCGCGTGCAAATGAGATAAAACAAGAGAGAGATTCTGTGCCAGCAGCTGACCTACATTCTCTGCCCGATGGAGCCATCTGTCCAGACATCAAACCCACAACCTCCCCACCTCCAGTGTCGCCACCAGAGCCTGAGTCCTCTCTACATGCAGATGCCCAAGCTACCACTCTGCTTGCTGTAGCCTCTATGAAGAAACTGCTGGAGGAATCTCTCAGCACAGTTTCTGACATTCAAGTGGAACAAGCAGTCTTAGCAATAGACACAAGCAAAGATACTTCGGTAGAGGACAAGAAGCCCAATTTATCACAGCTTATTTGTGAAAAGAATGATGAGCCGCTTGTAGCTGATCTCTTGACACCCAAAATTGAAAGCTTTCAGACGCATAGTGATGTTCTGGAAGGGAAAGACTTACCAAATCCCCAGTCCAAGGATTTATTTCAAATTACTGAGGCAGTCCCATCTCTGTCACCCTCCAGTGAGGTGGTGCATTCCACCTGCGATCAGCCATCTCAGACATATTCAACAACATTCATCAACACTGCCTCATCGTGTGAAACCCAGAGACAGTTCAGCAACAACTGGGCACATCAGAACCGCTGTTCTGATGAGCCACCGAAGCTCCATCACATCACAAATACAGTCCTGGATCCTCCACAACTGCGTCAGCTAGATCAGCAGAGTCGGTGTCGCAACATCTATACTCCATCGGCAGAAAGGTATCGCAGCAGTATGTCAAGAAAGAACAGCTTGTGCAGCATTCAGAAGAAGAGGGAATACTGGAAGCTGATGAAAAGGCAGCAGAGGGCGAGGTTAAGGGCCAGGCAAAAAGAGCTTTCAAAGAATATCCAGGTGAGTCAAAACTTTCAATCATTTGTGAGACTGGATGCTGATTGCAGTTTTAAAGTAAAAAAGGTAATCAGTATAATTTATGAGCTAAGGTAGTAAAAATGTACAAAAAAATAGAAACCAATTGATTGCATCACCTACTCCCCTCCTGTGCATATGGCAACATTTTTAAGCATGCAGATGTCCATTTCACTTGAAGGTGATGGGAGATTTGAAGAAGGAAACTACTTTCCATCATAGCTGCATTAAATGGTTAGACATTAATATAGTGATGAATATTGGACCAGAGCCCCAGTCAGTCCCATGTTTTGTACCCCAGTATGTCACCTGGCCTGTAGCCTTGTCAGTCATATGGTCAGTACCCCAGTAGATCCACTGGTCAGTACCCTGGTCACTCCTCGGGTCAGTTACCTTTGTGAGTCTCCCATTAAGTAGTACCATAGTTGGTTCCCCCGTCTGTTCACCAGTTAGTCCTCAGGTCTGGACCCTGGTTAGTCAGTTGGTCAGTACCATAATCAGTCATCTGGTCCGTACCTCAGACAGCCCCTGGTTTGTACCCATGTCAGTCCTCTGGTCAGTCCCACAATCAGTTCCCTTGTCACTACACCAAGCAGTACCCCATTTTGCCTTCTGGTCAGTATCTTAGGCAGTCCTCTGGTCAGTACCCAAGACAGGCCTCTGGTCAGTATGCAAGTAAGTTCCCTGTGCACTACCCTGTTCAGTAACCCAGTAATTCCCCTGGTCAAGTACCATAATTAGTTTCCTTGTCAGAACCCCAGTTAGTCATCTTTTCATTCCAATGATCAGTGCCCTGGTCAGTACCCCAGTAAGTTCCCCATTCAGTACCATAATTACTTCCCTGGTGAGAAACCCAGTCAGTTCTCTGATTAGTCCCTCAATCAGTTCCCTTGTCACTGTACCAGTCAATACCCAATTTCGTCCTCTTGTCAGTATGCAAGTAAGTCCCTTGGTCACTACCCTTTTCAGTAACCCAGTAAGTCCCCCAGTAAAGTACCATAATTAGTTACTGGTGAGAACCCCAGTCAGTCCTCTTTTCAGTCTCCTGGTCAGTACCCCAGGAAGTCCCGAAGTCAGTACCATAGTTAGTTTCCCAGTTAGAATCCCAGTCAGCCCTCTGGTCAGTCACTTGGCCAGATAATAAGCCGGTCACACCTTTCTTAATTGACATGACTCCATCTGTCACACTTTCCCTTGAAGCAAAACACTCCTTATCTAGAGCAGTGTTTTTCAACCACTGTGCCACAGCACACTATTGTGCCTTGGGTGATCGTCAGGTGTGCCATGGAAATTATCTAGGTGAAATTGGATAATTGTTGTTGAAGAAGAGATTTGTGAGTATCTTTCTTCAATTCCTGCCGGGATATCAGCCCTGTGTTCATCAAACCATGCACAGGTTTCACACTGAGTAAAATATACAGATATTGACATTTTGTACATGCAACTCTTCATATGGTAACAGTGAAATCTTTCCCAAATATTATTGCTTCTCTCAGAATAAAAATTATTTTCTGTATTCCGGCTAACAGAATGATTGTGGACAGAATTAGTTTGTAAAACATTGACGTTTTCTACAGCCGCTTTATTTAAGACCACATTGTTGTGCTGTTCAGGTGTATTTTTGAAGTGGACCTGTTAAGTGCAATTTGAAATAAGAGATATAAAATATGATAAAAAAATACAATTTTGTGTTTATTTGATTCATATTCAATCATGTTGAACATTGTCAGTGGAGAACATAAAATTGTGACACCTGTTACCCAGACAATTTAGAGGAGAGAATTAAGAATTTTTCTTTGTCCAAAACCCAAACAGAACCTGAAAAAATGCACAAGATCTTTCAAGTTCAGCTGATCAACAGTAACTACATGTTGATCAGTGATAGACTGTACCTACTAATTATGTTCGGACCTAACTGTAAGTAAAGCCCCAATTTTTTTGTATGCTTGTTAGTTAAATCATTAATTGATTTAATTAAAGTTAACTGTGCTAGATTTCTCTTCATTCATTCTTCCTTTGGTCTTTAGACTTTTGGACAATTTCTGTGGTTTTGCGCAAACAGCTCTATGGATCTGACATAAAACTCATTAAAGGTTTTCTTGCCTGTCATCTTGTTGACTGATGAGGCAAAAACACTTTGAAATTCTTTATTTTGCCCTTACAAGCATGTTTGACTGAGGTAAGCTCTACCTGAGTTACACTTCCACATGAGTGGAGCGATCTTGACTGTCAATTTGGTTGAAGTTTTGTTTTTTTACCTTCTTTTTTTTTACAGCTTCTACAAATGTATTGGTGCTGGATCCTGAGAAATTAGGACCTTAAACGTCTGGTTGGGGGAAAGTTATGCCCATAAATAATGTGAACCTTAAACTTCATACTTTAGAACCACGTTTTTGCTTCTCAAACTGAAATCTTGCTGGTTCCATTAGACGACATTTGAACAGCCTATGCACTGTTAATGGTTTCTTTTTAGGAACATTGTATGATCCTGTTTCTGAATATTCTTTTGTTTCTGTCATTTTTCTTTCAGACTACAGGACCTACTAACAATAATGATGTTAAATGTGTAAATGTAACGAAGCCAGCCTTGCCGCCCAGTTCGTCCGTCGCATCTGTGGGAGCGGCGAGAAGCATCCCTGAAGACTTGGTTGATACATGCAAAGCAGAATGTTCGCCTGACGCACGTCAAGTCAAACTCCCCGTTAGCGAGAGCGAGGGAAACGTGATCGATGAGCCTTCATCAGATCTCAGTGACTTTCATTGTGTATCTTCACATCACTCTCAGAAGTGGAAGCCCAGAACCACAGAAACAGACGCAGCCGCTTCCCTTCCAACTCTGAACCCCCCGGATAACCCTTTGTCAAGCATCGACTTGCAACCCATTGAATTTCCTGATAAACATCAGAATCCCATCCTTACTCCTATAAAAATCCCTTGTGGTAAACTTCCAAGTCCCATAAATATCTGTCAGCCTTCTTCTCCAGTGGCAACATTATGTGCTCTGATGCCTCCAAAACGCACCCCTGGGGAGTCCGAGGAGAGCTTCCTCAAGAGGAAGCGAGAGTACTGGAGGTTAAAAAAGAAGGAACAAAGAGCAAGGAAGGCCTTTCAGGATGGCAGGAGCACCTCATCGAGAGCTTCCCACAGCGGCGCCGACATCACGTCGGCCCAGGATCTACAAACACTGATGAGAGCTGTGCAGGTAAGTCAGAAAACCTCCACAGGTTGTAGATGGGACAAATATGGATCCTTTCAAACACGCCTAGTTTAATGACATTTCTAAAAATATTTTCAGTTAATTAATCCTTTTATGCTAAATTTTACTACAAAAGCAGAGCTTCCTTTAGCACCCGTCTCTTAAAAGTTGCATCGTCTTTTTAACTGTCCTGTAAACTTTCCACTGTTTTCCCTCTCCTGCGTGAAATCCAAAAGTAATCATACCCCTACAGTAATCAACTGTTGTTTTGATTTCATGTTGGTGATGAATTCTGGAAGGTCTTCCTACCATCACCGTTATCTTCAGCCCCCTCAACTGATTATTTTCTCACATTCAGGTTTAGATTTTTGGCTGGAAACGCTTTTAAACAGCAATATTACCTCCAGGTCTTAATAAAGATCACAAGATTACTGCCGTATGAATATTTTTGTGCTTAACGGAATGGAAAGAATCAGACCAAAATTCTAGAGCAGGAGTGCCCACACGTTTCTGGCTTGTGAGCTACTTAAAATATGACCAAACCTAAGGGATCTACCCACAAAAAAACAAAAAATCCCCCAAAACAATCAAACAAAATTTGTAGAGTGATGAAAACATCCTATCTGAAAAGTGTGGCATGCATTTGTATCAGCTCCATGTACTGTGATACCCCATCTATTGTGAGTAACCATCTAATTAGTAAACAGAGTCCAGCCTTGTGCAGAATCGTCTGAGCATGAAAGCAGCTGCTCTGCTTCCACCTTTAGAGGTTCACAAGAGAACATTAGAGCAACAATGTTAACTCATGAAACATGGTAGTGGCAGCATAATGCTGGACGGATGGCTTCCTCGCGTAAGGACAGGAATATTATGGGATTGTTTAGAGACCAGAGCGGATTCAGAGGTTAGAATGGACCACAGCCTGATATTGCACTTCACTTTTCCCATTTTCTGTGTAACTCCTGCAGGATTCCAGTCTGTGGGTAAACTCCTGCGAAACACCTGAAAACCAAATGAGGTCTGGAGTTTCTTTTAGACTCTGTCATTTTGTAACGTTTATTTTATCTCTAATTACTGTAATGATGACATCCTGTATTTTTTCAGCATCCCAGTGGACCCTGACGCGTCATCCTTCATGTACCCAGACCGCCCGGCTCAGGTAGAAGGTAAATGACGTTAGCACCTGAAATAAAGCTCACTCGTCTGCTCAGGGCAACACAAGACAAACTGGCTTTTTAACACGTTTCTTCAGGCGAGGCCGATTTTTTCTTCGCCCACCACGACCATAACGAGGAGGAGGATTCCATTCCAGAGGCGGCCTGGAGAAGCCGCTACCTGATGGACTACGATCCGCTCAACCAGCTTCTGGTGTGCATGGTCTGCGGGGAGCTGCAGTACTCCCACAGCCTGGAGGGAGTGAGGGCCCACATTGACGAGGCGCACCCTCACACCCTGAGGCTGGAGCCCGGGGAGAAGCTGAGAATCCTGCAGGCCTGGGACGAGCAGGTGTCCCAGCGGGAGCGCTTCTTCAGCAGCCAGCTGCAGCAGCAGCACTGTGGGTCTGCAGAAGGTACGACAACATCAAACTGTGACACTCATATTTACTCGCATTGCAGCGGTGCCGTCTTCTTTTGCCAGAGTTTAAAACGGCCCCTTATTTAAAGGTATAACCCCAACATTTAATAATAATAAATGACTAAATAGATAACAACCAGCCTACTGCTTTCGTTGAATGCATCCAGTGGATGCGAGAGCAAATGTTCAGTATAAAAGTCTAAGATGAACATTTCCTTACAAAAGCAGTGATGGGCGTACTGTGGTGGCGTAGGGTTAGCGCGACCCACATTTGGAGGCCTTGAGTCCTCAACGCGGCTGTCCGGGTTCGACTCCCGACGACATTTGCCGCATGTATTCCCCCCTCTCATTCTTTCATGTAAGGGACACTAGTATGGAATCAAATAAGGGTCAGAAAGATTTCCAACCTTCAGGTTTGCAACTGTCAAGTTACAAGAGTGCACATATCAAAGTACAAATTTTGACGACTGAGTGAATCAGCACGTTGCTTATTGACTTGTCCATTAACCCCGTGCCCCCCCACTCACCAACCAGCTATCCAATCAAGGAGCAGATATATCTATCTATATATAGATAGAAACATATTTGTGACCGCGATCTTACTCCATAGGAGAGATGCTTACGGTGAATCTGTCCCTCCTCAATGCTACTTCCCACTTCTTCCTCAAATTTTTCAAAATAAAAATGGGAGATTAGAGTCAAATTTGCTGGTCAACGTTATATCAGAAATAATACATTACTTCTACAATAGCATATTTATATCAGTTGTAATCTAAGCCTTCATTATCTAAGTGTAAGGCAGTAACATAAAACTAGGGCAGTTATGCTATAAGGCTAAAGATATGATCTATAAAGTCTCAGTTGGCCGGATAGGCGAGTGAACAGCTATAAACACAGCCGAGCTTAAGGTTTGCAGGTTTGTTTTCACAAGCAGAAATAAACTACAGTACAATAATATTCTATTAACAAAATCCAAACAATAACGAATTTGATTCTTACTTGTGAAAGGTAAGATTCAGACTCATGGTTGCAATCGCCGGCCGAAGTATGCGCCACAGAGCTCTGGCATCTTTAAAACTGTTGTCTGCTGCTGTCCTATGGGCGGGAGGACCGCTCCAAGATGGCGGCTGTATTTACCGCGGCCGTTGTGGCGTTTATTCTTTATGTCTATGGGGAAAGGAGGATGGAGCCAGAAGAGCGCCTTATCTGTGTAATGCTGTAGAATATTCCACAGCATTGTTTTGTCATTGTGTGCCAAAACGAAAAAGCTATTCCTGTTCTCAAGAGTGTTTGGTTTTGAAATGTCTGTCCCTAAATCAACAACCGTGTTTCCTAGGAGGGAGAAACCGAAGAGCCAAAGGCGCAATCAGTCCGCCTGCATCGGCCCTCAGAGGAGGGAGAAACCGCTAACTCTACGGAGCTTGAATATCCAACTTTAAACTAACTCACCGTTTAAGTTCAAAGTGCGCTTGACTCCATCCTCCTTCCGCTACTCTGGGCTCTCTTTGTTGTCACGCTGGCAGAATTTGCTGCTCTTTGATTGGATAGCTGGTTGGTGAGAGGGGGGGCACAGGGTTAATGGACAAGTCAATAAGCAACGTGCTGATTGGCTGTTCACTCAGGTTTCAAAAAAGGGTCAAAATTCATACTTGTAGTACAACTTCTTTCTGACCCTTATTTGATTCCATGCACTAGAGCCCACAAAAGACCCTCTGGAGGGGAGAAACTTTCAAACCAGATAGTCATAATTTACTCTTTCTTACATACCAAGAGGATTTAGATTTTCTGGATGTATGGAGTCAGATCGCTGTCAAAAAGATGTGTGCACAACTCTTAACATTCGTGTTCGTATTTATATAATAAAGTTTTTGTACCCAAAATTCTGCTGAAATATTAGTCAGTCTATGATTAACAATCTAAAAGCGGCGAGTGCCAAAGTCTTATGAATACAACTCTAATTTTTTAAGACTACAAACCTTTCTCTGTGGGCACGAATTCAAGTCTGTGGGTACGAGTACAAAACTGGTACGGTGACGTGAAAGGGCGAAGTAATGGATCCGCGATCTCATCAAACGCAGCCCGCTCCAAATGTAAAGATGCTCGGAAGACAGTGGAGAGGGTGGAGCCACCACTTGTTTATATAGAGATATACAGTATATTGATCTTACCTGTGAGGCTGTTTCTCCACCCGCTCCACTGTCTTCCACCATCTTTAAATTTGGAGCTTTATGTGTTTGACGTGATTGCGGATCGATTACTTCGCCTTGTGACGTCATCGTGACAATTTTTTATTCGGACCCGCAAAATTGAGTTTTTTATCCAGAGAAAGTAAGAGTTGGTAGACGTAGACATTTAGAGTTGTATTCATAACTCAGAGCTTTTAGAGTCAGACTCCCAAATATTTCACCAGAATTTTGGGTACAAAAACTTTATTGGCATATAAATACGAACACGAACGTTGGAGTTGTTCTCACATCTTTTGGACAACAATCTTACTCCATGTGGATGGCCTTCCTGGTTATCCAGTCAGCATCTGAATCCTCTTGTAAGACCGATTCAGTTTATTCACTAGTTCACAACAAATGTCAAATTAACACACTTTACTGCACAGTATGGTCTAATGATATTTAATAAAATCTCAACAAGATAATATAAATGCAATAAAAGGATTCACTCTTGACATGAATAAAACTTATTCAAAACTTGGTTCACATCATCACATCACCTGATTCTGCTGATGGTACGAAGATATTTACTGTCAATCTAAAGATGTTTTTATTAAGGGACAGTCCACCTGATTTAACTTGAGCACAGTAGTTTAGTCATGTGGATAAATTAAATTACCAGATCAAACCACGGAGGCTAATTTTCATCCTCAGTCGTCTGAAAGCTTGATGGTAATTAGACCAAGTTTTATTTTCTGTTTTTATTATTTCATCAAATGTATATTAATCGATTATTGATTTATTTATTTTTTACACTTTCTGACTTCTTCTTACAGAAACATACAGGAACTGATCTGGATTGGAATCCCCTGCAGTCCAAAGGAGAAAAGCATCTGTTTCCTCAGATCTTTATTACGTTTCTTTAGTTTTATTTAAAGGAAGAAAAGCTTTAGAAACAATTCAGCCCCAGGCAGCAGTTCTATCCGTCAGTTCTATCCTTCCCTAACTGTGGTACCAAGCTTGTCTTTGTACTAAAGATGATTCATATTGTTATATTTTGGAATAAAAGATCAACAAGCTTGATTTATTCAAAGAAATTTGTCCATTCTGGACAAATCCGGTCTTTCATTATTGCCGCCTTAAAGTTGAGAAACAGCTTTTTAAAGCATCAGACCCATGTTGATCTTTAGAGTCTGAATATTCCTCTGGTTTTATGTATTTTTTTGAGGCAGCTTTTTCTTCTAACTTGTGTGGAAATCTCTGCACGACCATCAGGGTTTTTTCCTCTTGTATATAAATAGATACGAAGGCCGTTTTTAAGGCCTTCTAATTGTTAATATTATTTTGAATCTTATTTATTACTCGTTTACTGAAGCTGCATTGTCCGTACATGTAGTTTCATATTAGGGTAGTACAGCTTCACGTTTGTATTTAATATCCACAGATTTTCTCTGCATGAGTAGTAGAAGGATGAACGCAGCCGGTGGAAATGCATCCGTGATTTAGTTTTTGAATTCTTCCTTCTTATGACGCTTCACATCCTGAAGGATGTTCGCTTGAGCACAAAAGTGTGGGGGAGAAAAGCGAGAGCACATCCGGAACAGTGAAGAGCCGGAGTTCTCTTTGCTTTTTCACCTTTGAATGTAACTTAAAGACATGTTTACCTGTTTGAATCTTTCAATGCCTTTTCCAGTAATAAACCGTTTCTACATTTTGGTTATCAGTGCAGTTTTTTTGAAACATTACTAATTTAATAATCTGATTAGAGTCAAGAGTCAGTTTATTTATATAGCGCCAATTTACAACAGGTGTCGTCTCAAGGCACTTTACAAAAAATCAATTAAAATCAAGGATACATTCTAACAAATCAACTTGAAAAAGTTTCCAATCTAAGGAACCCCAGCAGATTGCATCGAGTCATTGACTTGCAGCATTCACTCCTCTGGAATCAGCAGGCAGAAACAATGGCTTGTGTTGTCGTTGACTTTACAGCAATCCCTCATACTGAGCATGCATGTAGCGACAGTGGAGAGGAAAAACTCCCCTTTAACAGGAAGAAACCTCCAGCAGA
>JAVLVB010000875.1:37421-55390 GCA_032876305.1 Orestias chungarensis | reverse complement strand
GGAAGCTAAAATTGGGGAGATATGATCTCTCTTTTTAAGTTTCATCAGAACTCTTGCTGCAGCATTTTGGACCAACTGTAGACTTTTAATTGCATTTTGTGAACTTCCTGCTAATAAAGAGTTACAATAGTCCAGCCTTGAAGTAACAAATGCATGGACTAGCTTTTCAGCATCTGTCCTAGAGAGAATATTTCTAATTGTTGCTATATTCCTAAGGTGATAGAAGGAAATCTTACAGACCTGTTTTATATGAGACTTGAAAGACATTTCCTGATCAAAAATAACACCAAGGTTCTTTACATTGTCACCAGATACCAACCTGATTCTATCCAGGTCAAGTGGCTGACTAAGCAATTTATTTTTTAGAGGTTCTGGTCCAAAGATAACGACTTCTGTCTTTTCAGAGTTCAAGAACAGAAAGTTTAATGTCATCCACATTTTTATGTCATCTAGACATGCCTGTAATCTACCAAACTGACTGGATTCATCAGGATTTATAGATAAATACAGTTGTGTATCATCAGCATAACAATGGAAATTAACACCATGCTGTCTGATGATTTTATCAATGGGGAGCATGTATATAGTAAATAGAATTGGGCCAAGTACAGAACCCTGTGGTACTCCACAAGTAACCTTACAATGCGGAGAAGATTTGTCATTTAAATGAACAAACTGGGATCTATCAGACAAATACGATTTAAACCAGCCTAGTGCTGTTCCCTTGATCCCCACAGTGTGTTCGAGCCTTTCAAAGAGGATATTGTGATTGACTGTGTCAAAAGCAGCACTGAGATCTAACAAAACTAGAATAGACTATGAGAGCGCTCATCGAGATGTATGGTCAACCAAAGCAGCTGGCGCTAAAGAGGATTTCTGATTTGATAGATGGACCAAATATCCGACCTGGGGACATTAAAGCATTTAGATCTTTTGCCCTTCAAGTTCGCGCCTTAGTAGGAATGCTGCAGAAACTTTGAAACCAAGGATGGACAGAACTGAGATGTGCATCACATGTCTCTCGTCTCCTAGTGAAGTTGCCACACGAATTGAGAGCACACTTTCATAGATTTGTGAACCCTGTTCATACTCCAGTTCCAACCCTGCTTGATCTGGCTGACTGGCTTGAGCATGAAGTACGAGTTCAAGTTAGTGGCAATCAATACAGAAGTACCTCCACTAGAGAGAGACAAGCTCCACCCAATAGCTGACGTCCTGTCTACAAGTCACAAAGATCTACAGCGATTTTACTCGGCAGTCAGTCTCCTAAGTCAAAGATGAAATCAGATAAGACTCCAGCTGTGAGAGAGATCTCCCAGGACAAACGAAAGAAATACTGTCCCTTCTGTGATACAGAGTTTCATTATTTGAACCAGTGCAGCAAATTCAAATTCCTGTCTATAAAGCAGAGGAGTGGATTAAAGCAAACAGTCTGTCAGTGTGAGTTTCTTTCAGCCACTTCTCCAGTCGGCCACAGGGGGTCACCAGTGCTCTTCTGCTGAAGCTCCTTCCACCACAGGTGCGCCTGGTTGGCGCTGATGAGCTGGGCCAGTATAAGAGGAGTGGTGGATCAGCTACTCGTCGCCTGAGTGTTTGTTTACTACCGGTAAAACCCAGTCTCAGTGGCTCTTTAGTGTTTCCAGTGATTTTTGAATGTTTCTTGTTGTTATTTCCAGTAGTTATCGTTCTCTAGTTGTTTCTTGTTTTTGTTGTTGACTTTTGTTTTGCTACTTTGTTTTTTCCCACGCCCTTTCACCACCTTTGTGTCTACCTCAGGTTTCCTCTCACTTCAGAATGCTTACCACCTTAAAGATCCTCCATGGTTCCCCTCGTCATCTGGTTCCCTCTCCTCTTGGCTCAGCTCGGTCTGCCCGCTCCAGCATAAACCATCCACTGCTCGACCTCCTCTGGACTACGGCTTCTACAACTCTGCTGAAAGAAACTCACCACTCACTCCTCCCTGGCGACAACAGTTCACTCTCCACAAATAAGATAGTTCCCTTCATTTATTCCTTACTGATCGCATTTTTCTCACCTCACCTGGCCTCACCTTCAGAGGCTCCCGGTCTCCCACGTCGTAGACGTCCTCAGCTCCCTGCCGTTTTTCTGCCGCCCTGCTGTTTCCCGTTCCTCGCCACTCATTGCTGTTCGCCCGTTGCTTATCATTACCGGATTCCCTTCCCCACCTTGTCCTAAATAAATCATTGTAAATATCTCATGAGAGTTCTCTGTTCATGTGGGTTCGAAGCTTAAATAATATGACACAGTCAATGCTGGCGCTGCGGTCGGGAACATCAGCCTGCCAGGTGTAATCTCAAAACCAAATGCAAACAGTGTTAAAGGAAGCATCTGGATATCCTGCACGAGGTTAATACCAACCAAATGAGCATAGCACCTGGTGAACCTCAAGCACCACAGCCGAGCACATGCCTAGTGAGTTCTGTTTCAGAGACTCTGTACATTGATCGGCCAGCTAGAAGCAACCAAGTGTTACTCAAGTTGTGCCCTGTCATCCTCCAGAGCGGTTCAAACGTTTTGGAGACCTACGCAATAGTGGATGTTGGGTCAGAGCGCACAATACTCCTACATGATGCTGCTCTTAGCCTGGGTCTTCAAGGCAAGTCTGAAGAGCTCACACGCCGTACCGTCCGGCAAGAAGTCTGCACCATTAATGGTGCCACTGTCTCCTTTTCAGTTTCTCCTGCTTCACAGCCTGGCAAGTCATACCAGGTCAACAAAGCTAGGATTAAAATAAAATCCTTAAACTTGCATCGGTCTTCAGAGTTCTTCCGGTTTTTGGGTCAAAGCTATTAAAAGCCATGACAGAACAATCCGGCCAAATTGACCCTCAGGAAGTCCTCCGGAGATTGATCGCTGACCAGTCCAGTATAATCCAGTCCCACGAATCCGCTCTGCGATCATTGGCCGAGCAGCAAACTACTACTAACCATATCTTGGATCAGTTAAGAATCGTCGTCTAAAACTTGTCTGTAAACCCCGCCAGGCCTCCGTCTCCGCAGCTAGAAGGAGCGGCCGTTCCACTTCCGCCTTCACCTCCACTTCCTGAATTTCAGACCATTTTTGGTCAGGAGACCGAGATGTCTGGAAATTAAAACAAGGAAATCGCTAGGTCACTTTTCTATTGAGTTTGGGACATTTGCTGCAGCACTGGGTTGGGAATCCAGTGTTCTTAAGTCCATATTTTTTCATGCTCTTAGTTATCCAATAAAGGATGAATTAGCGCTGCGAGATGAACCTGAGTCTTTAGATGCTCTTATTGCTCTGGCCATCAGAATAGATGGCTGCCTGAGGGAAAGAAATTATGATAGATCTCTTCGTAGACAGCCCGTTAGTCTTCCCCTGTGTCCCTCTCGAGTACCTCCTCACACAGCTTCCCCTCAACAGATACCGCTCTCCCCTGAGCCAGAACCCATGCAGTTAGGTCGGACCCGTCTTACCCCTGACGAACGGCAGAGGAGGATGCAGGCCCATCAATGTCTTTATTGCGGAGGTCTGGATCATTACATTGCCACCTGTCCCCTTCGTTCACGTCAAAAAGCTCCCCGAGGAGGTCCATCGGTGAATTCAGGGTCCCCGATGAACCAACCCAACAGCCTAAACAATTACTACCTGTCACAATTCAATTCAACCAGGATTCTCTCCACTTTAGCGCTCTGCTAGACTTGTGAGCAGTCTCTCATTTCACAGTCTTTAGTCAATCAGTTCAGTCTTCAGACCAGAGCCCTCGATACCCCTCTCCAAGTTACGGCCCTGGATGGCAGATCTCTCCACCACATAACCCATGCTACTTCACCTGTCCGTCTTATCACTTCAGGGGACCATATTGAAGATGTATCCCTGTTTGTTTTTTCTGCCTCACAACCGGCTGTCATCCTAGGTTTCGACTGGCTCAAGAACCACAATCCACAGATAAACTGGAGAACCTGTACTATTGATACCTGGTCACCTGAGTGTCATTCCTCCTGCCTTCTTGCTGCCGTTCCTCCTAGCCCGCCTCCTGAGGACCCCTCGATCGACTCTCCGGACCTGAGTAAAGTTCCTTCTGACTATCATGACCTTAAGCAGGTTTTTAGTAAAAGCAAGGCGTGTTTGCTTCCTCCTCATCGTCCCTATGATTGTGCCATTAACCTTCTCCCTGGTGCCCCTCTCCCCTCTAGTAGGCTATATAACATCTCTAGCAAGGAACGAGAGTCGATGGAGAGATACATCAATGAGTCCTTTGCAGCAGGCTTCATTCGCCCGTCCTCCTCTCCCCTGGGGGCGGGTTTCTTTTTTGTTTCTAAGAAGGACGGGTCCCTCAGACCATGTATTGACCACCGGGGGTAAAACCAGATTACCATTAAGAACCGTTACCCCCTTCCTCTAATTTCAGCCGCTTTCGAGTCCCCTTCATAAGGCTACAGCTTAAGAGGAGTGTGTCTCCAATACCCGTCCCTTTTTTTTCACGTTTTAACTTATCAATTTCTTACAGACCGGGATCTAAGAACACCAAACCTGATGCCCTATTCAAACAGTTCTCCACAGATGAATCACCACAGGAACCCACTACCATCCTGCCCTCCAGCTGTGTGGTTGGCTTGGTAACCTGGGACATCGAGGGGATAGTCGAGAGAGCACTGCAACAAGAACCTGACCCCAGACCTCCACCTCAACGTACCATCTACGTCCCTTCCACTCTCCGATCCCGCGTCATCCACTGGTTTCACACTTCCAAGTTCTCCTGCCATCCTGGTTCCAGTCGGACCATCGTCTTGATCTCTCGCAAGTTCTGGTGGCCCAATATCCACAAGGATGTAAGAGATTACGTTCAAGCCTGTTCCATCTGTGCCCGTAATAAGTCCAACAACCAACCTCCGTCAGGACTCCTCCACCCCCTACAGATACCAAGGCGTCCCTGGTCTCACATCGCCATAGATTTTGTCACCGGATTACCAACCTCGCAAGGTATGACCACCATTTTCACAATAATTGACAGATTCTCCAAAGCTTGCCACCTCATTCCACTCAGGAAACTCCCTACGGCTTTCCAAACTGCTCGTTAAACATGTGTTCAAGCTCCATGGCATCCCTGTTGACGTTCTGTCTGACCGTGGCCCCCAGTTTGTGTCGCAGGTGTGGAAACACTTCCGCACTGCGCTGGGGGCCAAAGTAAGTCACGTCTGGCTACCACCCGCAATCCAACGGTCAGACAGAGCGTCTTAATCTAGAACTGGAGTCAACACTCCGCTGTTTAACTTCTTCGAATCCGTCCGGCTGGAACCAGCACCTACCCTGGGTTGAGTATACACACAACTCGCATGTTTCATCTGCAACTGGTTTTTCCCCATTCGGGATCTCTTTAGGTTACCAGCCACCACTGTTCCCATCAGATGAGAGGGATATCTCAGTCACTTCCGTGAAACATCACATCCGCCTTTGCCATAGTATCTGGAAAAAGAGAGTCACGGCACTCAATCGCACAGCCTCTTGAAACAAGGAAATCGCTGACCGCAAATGGAACCCTGCACCCCAGTACACACCTGGACAACAGGTATGGCTCTCGTCGAGAGATATCCCTCTCAAATCAATGTCCAAGACACTGTCTCCAAGATACATTGGTCCCTTCCGTGTTGGATCCATCATCGGTCCCACCACAGTTCGTCTCAGTCTTCCTGCCAGTCTTCGGATTCATCCTACCTTTCATGTCTCTTAACTAAAGCCAGTCCATACCTGCACCTTGTGCCCTCCTTTCGAGCCCCCTCCGCCTGCCCGGCTCGTTGATGGGAACCCTGCTTATGATGTTCGGCGGATTGTAGCCTCCCGTCGACGTGGTATGGGTTATCAATACCCCATTGACTGGGAGGGTTATGGTCCTGAGGAGCGCAGCTGGGTGCCTCGCTCCTACATCTTGTATCCTGTCCTGATTGACGAGTTTGAGGCTTCTACGTCTTCTGGGTCGCCAGGTGGCGACCCTTGAGGGGGGGTGATGTCAGGAAGCTGCCGGTGGTTGTTGTTTTGATTCTCTGCAGGGGGGCGTTTGGAGGCTGATTCTGGGTGTGGACGGTGTCGCTGATTTCCCACGCAGCTTAAGAGGAGTGTGTCTCCAGTCATTCTCCGCCGGATTGTTACCTTAGCATGGTACTCTCCTGCCCTCCTGTGATCTCTTCGTGTGTTAGAGATATTGTTGCTTACTTGTGCTCTCTCAATGTCCCTAGTAATTTCTCTCGTGTGTGCTCAACCCAGGTACTTCACTCCAGCAACCCTCTCAGGATCCTGCGACCTCAACAAAAGAACAGAGTTTCTCACTGGACAAGACCGCCACGACCGGACCCACTCCACCACCGTCTCACTGCGCTGCCTGTCCGCCCTCCGCCGTACCGCTCAGCCTCCATCTGCAACCACGACCCTCTGGCTCACCTTCTCGTGCCGCCGCACGACCACCGGATTCCACGTTGTTTCCGCTAACCTCTCCCTGGCGGTCCTTCACCTCTCACAACGTAAGACTGTTTCAGTTAACTTCACTCACTCAGGAAGGAACCACACTAACCTCTCTGTCTCCCTCCAGAGCTCACGGTTTTTCCACTCGGTTCCCCTCCTTCCTCCTCCGGACCAGGGTACTTCTCCTGCACTGTCTAGGATTAAAATAAAATCCTTAAACTTGCATCGGTCTTCAGAGTTCTTCCTGTTTTTGGGTCAAAGCTATTAAAAGCCATGACATTAAGCTAATGAGCTCGGTTAATTAGATGCAGCTGTTATTTGTATTACCATTTCCAGTCAAAATGCCTTATTTCTCTTGTTTTATTGTGTGATGCTATAAATAGCAGGGTTGATTATTATTTATGTATAATTATTATTGACATTCTCATAGATATTAACCAGTTGCTACTTTAGAGTTATCTTTATCCACGTTTATTCACTTTTTAGACATTTGGTTTATTGTGCAAGTATTTATAGGCAATTCTTATAATTTGTATTTGTTTATCTTTATAGAAACCACACACACCCAAACATGCACACCACACTAGCCTTTGAATGTATGGAGGAACCTCAAGAGCAAAATTAAAGCAAGTAAAACTCAGTTCTGGACTTGGACATTCTCTTCTTTCACTTTCTCCCCTGAACATATATATCAACTGTCCTAACCCGACACCCTGGAGTGATTGTTTATCCATAACCAAACCAGGGTCAGTCTTCATCACAATTTCCCTTTAGGATAGTTTTTTTGATTGATTGATCGTTGGCTGGTGAAAAAAAAAAGTGTTTGAGTTTTGCCCCCCTGTTTCTCTCTCTGCCGGGACCTGGTATCTCCATCAATCAGTTAGTTTTTGGTCATTCTCGTCTCTGGGATTGTGTGTCTGGATTTGTGCCAGTGTGGCCCTGGTGACTGTCTGGCAGGGATCAGGTCGCCCTGGCTCAGATGGGCACCTGCTGGGGGAGAGGGTCTGTGTCCTTGGGTCTCGTGATGCAGTTGGCACTAAGGATATCTATAAACTAGTAATTTGTACTTTTTTTTATTGATTTGTTGATTTTGTAATCTTTAACGTTATAGATGCATAAGTTGTTGTTCTGTGTCATGTGAGCCAGGGTCCGAATAAAACACATACCAGACAGCAGTACTTTCAAAGTAATTTATTATTATAATTCTTTGTTTTAATCCACTCAACTCATTCTCTTGTCCAGTACATTAGACATGAACCCTAAGCAATCGCTAATGTTTTTAAAGACACCACAGGAAGAAAATCAGAATGAAAATAATTTAGGTGCATAAAAGAAGTAGATTAATCACACATTAAAAGCAGACCTGAAGAGACTGTTTTTGAATGTGAACAGGTCTGTACAGTCATGTGTTTGAGGGAGTGAGTTGGAGTTTATATGGAGGAGTGGAGGCCAGATTCTGATGGTGGAGCGAGTTGCTGAGATGACATAAGGCTTGGTTAGGACTTTGGATGATGAACCATATAAAATGCTGTTAGTCCGGTAGTTTAGAAGGCATGGATAAGAATTTCAGCCGCTGAGAAGAAGTGATGGTAGGAGACAAGAAATGTTTTTAGATGGAAGAAGGTGGATTTTGTCATGGGTACAGTATATATGGTATTCATAGAAGAGGTTATTTTCAAAGATGAGTCTAGAGTTTGCAGATTTGCTTGGAGGGAGACAAACAGGTGTTGTCAATGGTGGGACTGAAGCTGGTAGTGGGTTTTAAGCATATATATCTAGTGAAACCTTGCAGTGTAAGCCGTAATGCTCCAATTGTGACATTTGTTGGACTTCACTCGACATCTTAAAAGTAACAAGGTTAAAAACAACTGAAATCATAAAATATGTGTTAGCAGGTTTTTCAGTACTCTACCTTGAGTAATATTTTGACGCCATTACTGTTAATGTAGTTGTATTTTAATTTGATCATAATTACTTTGATGCCAGTGATTAAGCTGAGTGCTGGGTGCAGTACCACTAAGAGCCTTGCGGTGGCGACAAAGCCTCACTAATGAAGAACTCTTCTTGCTTCATGATTGGTCTAAACAGTCTTTTCTATTTGGTTTTAGGTCTGTTACAGTTTCAGATCTGAGCTTGTTCCAGCAGGAGTGAAACTGCTGTCGAGCACAAACGTTTTCCTACTTTCTAGGATCATTTTCTTCTTCTTTTTAAACCTTTTCTGTGCGTCTCGGTTCATTCCGTCGGGTTCGGTGTTTTTATTCAGGGGAGAAGACGCGCTTCCGGTGTTGCACAGGCGCGTGCGCAGAGGCGCGTGCGCAGAGCATGGAAAAGTCATCCTGGCGCTGAATCCGCTCCGAACTGCGCCTTTAACCCTCAGACCCGGACCCGAGCATGGATTCCTTCACCAGCAGTTTAGGTGAGTCAGACCGGCTCTGGTTCTGGTTCTGGTTCTGGTTCGATCAGCTGACTGTAGTTGTTGCTCTGGATCTTTGACAGGAAACATCTACTGGATGTTGTCTGTGTCGCTCAGCGCAGCTGCGACTTTTGGATGTAGCATTTATAAACAAACAAACAAACAAACAAAGCTTGAGTCGCGGTGTTCTGGTGCTGACGGTGTGGACCAGAGCGCAGCCGCGATGCGTGGGAGTGTGCGCGCATGTGGAGGAGCTGCGCACGTTGTTTGCGCCTCTGATCTGCGCCAGACGCGCTCAGATGCGGCGCAGGCGGCTCGCTGGGCTGCGAGGACCTCCATGAACGCACGTGGCTCTGCTCAGGATCCCAACCCTCAACCCCACAACCCTAAAAGATCACAATAATCAAGAGGATCAGATTTAGATGATGGTGATAACAGAACTACAGCAACAAGTGTGTGTGTGTGTGTGTGTGTGTGTGTGTGTGTGTGTGTGTGTGTGTGTGTGTGTGTGTGTGTGTGAATGTGTTGCACCTCCCACTAAGTGTTACACACAATGCTGCTGCTGTTGTTGCACATCTGCAGCCTCTGCTCTCCCAGCTCATGTGCTGATGTGGATGTTTACCTGCCTGGTAAACGAATGGGAGCTCAGAGGCTCAGAGGAAGTGTGAATGCTGCTCTGCCAGCATCTGTGGCCTCAGTTGTGGTTTTGTCTGCACAGCAGGTCAGCCTGGCCGCCTATCTCAGTCTCTATAAGGTGCTAAACCTGCAGGATCTGTGATTTGGTTTATTGTGCAGGTCTGATCAAAAACAGGTAATATTAATGTAAATTGTCAGTGATGTGATCTGAGGGGTGAAGAGGTCAGCCACTCAGAGCTATGCTCCCCCTGTTCTGAAACAGGTGTTAATCTCCAGCATCATAAGTAGATGTTAGAAGTAAGGTTAGAAGTAGACCAACATTTCAGTTTGAGTTAATTTTTTCTTTAAGCTGATTAGTTTAAACATGTTCAGGCAAAATAAAACGTTTTGAATGCTGAAGACTGTCTTTGCTTCTTGAGACTACTACTCTACAAACCAAACCTTACACTAGAAATGTGAGCATAGGTCTGCATGAGGAGCAGAGGACTAAATAAAAACTACAGAGAGGCTCACGGAGATGGAAGCTGACCAGCTTTCCTCCATCCTCAGGATTCCTCACAAAATAAACTGCTTTAGTATCAGTTCAGGTTTGCTTTGAGTATTTTTTACAGAACAATAATAATATAAATGATCCTCCGTTCCTCAGGAAGGAGTCTTGATATCAGTGGGCAGACCAAAGCAATCTGCATTTTGTCTTTGATATTTTCTGTTTAAAAAAAAAAAGCAATATGATGTTTGCAGACATCAACAGGACGTTGCATCAGTCAATTGCAGCTATTTCAGTGATGCTTCTCCTCCAGAATGTTGTAATAGTTCCTTTCATAGAGGAACATGCAGCCGTCCTCCAGTCTGGTGGGACAGAGTGTCTCTCTGTGTCTTAGAGCTGGATGCTGCAGAGCTTCTTTGGTAAAAACTAAAGCATTCTCGTCTCTTAGACCTGCATCTAAGGATATTTTTGCTTTATGAAGGTTTTATGTTTTTATTTAGAATCTCACATTCAAATCTGATATATTGCTCTTTAATCCATGCTCCTTCTTGTCGTTTGGATCGTAAATTGAGTCTGTCTGTGTTCAATTCTGTTTAGCTAACATAATTGAAAACAGCAGACAGAGAATGGAGAAAGCTGTAAAGAGGTTTATCGTAACTGTGGAGGAGCTTCATGCATCCGGGGCTCAGGTATGAATCCCTGACGAGACTATTATTAGTCCTTTATTAATCCTTAATTAAAACAATAATTAGAAGTGCTAGTTCTATTAGCATTTATTTATATTTGTTTTAATTTTTTTACCTGTTTTAAGTTCAAAGATCTAACAATGGAACTAATAAATTTGATCAATAGTCAATAATTGTTGACTTGAAACAATTTCCTACATCCTCCTGAAATGTAATAGTTGATTTTTGTAGAGGCTTAATGGAAATGGACCGATAATCAGTCAAGAGATAAAAGGAATCAAGTGTCCTCCATGGACAAGCTGCTGGGATGGGATTACACTCTGTCTCCTGGGACACTTGGGCATTTACGCTGTTGTCAGACTTGAGTGAACGGACCTGGTTTAGTCTCCTTCAGCCGCTTATTATCTGTCTAAACGCTTCTCATGAGAAAAGCCCGCCAGGCAGATAATGTGTGTGTTTCTCTCAGACTGGTAACCACAGGTGAAGAGAATAAACCTGTACACCATAAAGCCGTATGCTTGCTGTTCTCTCTCACATTAGGCACAGAACAAGTCAAACTGAAAGTATTATTTATTTGTAACTATATTAATATATATATATATATATATTCATTTAATATATTAACACGGATATTAAAATTACTAAATGTTTGCAATGTATTGTGCAAAATATGCATACACAGTTAAGTACTAGAGAAGTAATTCAGATAGGACTGACTTTGTAATAGTTGAGTAACCTGTTACCACCCATCGTATGGATGGACATCTTTTGATGCCTACATGTTAAAAATGATTGACATCGACTGATGTCTGTGCCTATAGCCGACTTGTTCTCCACTGATGGACGACACAATGTTAGCACGACCATGTGACTGTTATCTTGAGCCTCCGTCTCTCTAAGAAGCTCACAGTAACTTAAACAGCTGATGAACATGCAGATAAATCTGTCCTATTATGGGATGTTGGCGTGGAGAGCAAACACCCAGCTTTAAACTGAGTGGATGGATGTCATCCAGTAAATATATTGGCTTTATTGGAATGAATAATATTAGACTAAATTAATGCTCAGCCCATTACTATAATTTTACGTTCTTGATACTCGGTATGCATATAAAATAACGATGTCTGGGTGTCTCCTATCACTAAACGTCTGCACACAGTATCTGCATTTAAACTTGTTATCGTTGTTCTGATGGAACAAACATAAAAATCTCAGTTCTGCATTTTTCTGGGGGGGTTCCTCAAAAGAGTTGGTTTGAATCCAACAGAGATACCCAAGAGGGGATTTGAATAATGGAGGCCAGAGACTTGGAGTTCCCCACCAAAGGTGAATTGTTGAAATACCAAAAAGAAAAACCTGACAATGTAAGAATCATTTTCAATATGATAAATACAACCTAGCTTGACTCGAGGTTTCCCAGCAGGCTGCAAACCTTGAACATCGTAGAGAAAGAAGGCCCGAACGATTGAACCAGAAAACTGTGGTAAATGAAATCATTTCTGTTGGCTTCTGATCCCCAGGAGAAGGTAAACATTGTGAGAACTTATCAGGTAACTCGATATTCACGTTTTTTCCCCCAAGAGTCTCTGTGGGGAGGAAGGATCCGCTGTCGTTGTTTGTGTTAAAATATATGATGCCAGAGAATATCGAACGGTCCACAATAGACATGTAGAAGCTGCACAGTCTGTTGTCTTGCAATTGTCAGCTTGTAGGTTCACATGTTATCCCCATACGATAGCTGGATGGTTGTGCGTTTGTGAGTGTGATATGGTTGAATATGGCGCTAGAGTGAATGGCCACAGTGATTTAATTGAGTCCAGTTAGTGTTCTGGTCATTCAGACGTGCCTCTCTACGCTGCCCTGCGTCTCACTCCTGTTGTAAGCTGTCGTTAACTCGGGAATAACCTCCTTTAATTGGTAATTACAAAAGACAGAATTGGTTGGAAAGGACAGTAGAACATGTATTCTTCTTTAATGTGTGGCGAATACAGATGGAAAATAGTGAGACATGTTGGCATCGTTTGCTTTACCAGCAGCGTCCATCAACGAGTCAGCGAGGTCAAATGTGGCCCAAGACTGAAACCCATGCAGCTCCAACTTTAAAGCTCTGCCAGTAACATCCGCTCACAAACAGAAGCAGCTGATTTCAGAGTCCTGCGGCCGTACGGTGGGATGCCATGACCCATCTTTGCTTTGTTGCTGTCATAATACAGAAGATGCACTACAGGATGGTATGAAATGAAAAGAAAAACCTTTTATAGTTTTGTTTTAAAGCGGTAAACTTCCTCAATGAAGGAAAAAGCTGTTAGCGTTTGTGTTTAGTTGAAATGTTTTTGTGAGAAGTGGAAAGATGGACTCTGGATGCACAGAGGCGGAAAAATGGATTTTCAATATAAAACAGCTGGAGTTCTCCATTGTTCTTAAGGTACCGTGTTACAGTGTTTATATGATGCTGGGCCAGTAGTGTGGAACCAGAGTAAACACGGCTGATGAGTGGTTTGGCCTGCAATCAAACAGCTAAATGTGATGTGCCTGAGTTTGCTAACTAACTCCTGCAGTTGCTCTTTAAATATGTGATCCTTTGCATAAACTCCTGGATTCATCTTGATCGGCAAATTGTGTGTATGTGTCACAGCTGTCGGTCACATGTAGGAGGGAGGAAGAGCCTCTGCTCTCTATTGGCTCTCTGATGGGCCCCACATTCATGTGCAGGGGCGTACAGGATGTGAAGCAGTTGCAAACCAGAGACCTAAGATTACAGTGCAGAACGCCTCAGTGTTTAAGGTGGTTGAGGTCATTGTGTGGCACCAATGGGTGGTGAAGAGGACACAAGCAGGAATACACTCTTTACCATTCGTCTGATGTGAGTTTTTTTAGAATTTCCTTTAGTTAAACCTCTGTGACATTTTGGCAAAGATCATTAGCAAATGCAGAAAGCAGCTTTTTGTTGGTGGGAAGTACACAGTGATCCAGAGGAATGATGACGGAAGAACTGCTGCCTGGTAAATTCTGTTTCTTTTTTGTTATTTTTGGACAAGTTTAGTCTGAAGGCTTCTGGAAACGGGTGCATCAACCAGTTGGACCAGAACCACCGTGCTGTTATGCTCAGAGTTAACTTTAATCAGTTCAGCAGAGTGTTGCAATGCAGCAGATGTGTGGGAGTCAGCCTCCCTCCGGGAGACCTGGAGGAACAATGAGGCTTTTAGAAAAGCTAAACTTATGCAGGATTCTTATCTTGTGTTAAGACAAAAAAAACAAAAACCCAAGAACAAACTTCAGACCTTTCATTTGCAAACTTTGGTAATAATCTGAATCTTAAATGAAACTGACTTCATCAAGTGTATGGGTATGTTTGGTAATAAACTGTCAGCTTTCCCTATTTTTCTGTTTTATTAGGTTTGCCAAATTTGGACCGATTTCTATTCCCATCTATGGCTCCGACCCCAACATTTGACTTTATTTGGGAAACTTAATGAATAAACAGCTAAGTGTGCGTTATAGAGTGATGTGTTTAGAGACAAGAAATCATAAAAGCAGCACATTTGAATTACACTTGTTTAAAGCAACATTAATGAAGTTTCAGTTTTGGTCGATTTTGGCGGCCCACTGTGGACAATAGCAGTAATGTTTTAGCCTGAAAGGAAGACTGCATTTCCCATGAGCACCACCGCACAGCATCGTTAAAATCCTGATGAGTTGGATTGAAGTTTATTTCTGTTTCCAGTGTCTGTGTGAAGGATGAATAGTGATGAGGTGATGAATCTAATTGTGGTGAAACAATGTCAGATGATGATGTTGGAGATAAGAAACGGGGGAAGTGACGTATGCAGTAAAGCAGTCAGCACATTTGTAGTTGTTTTTATGTGGGAGGGTTCCTGCCACCCTCCTCAAAGTTGCTCCGTGATACGGACGCCCTTGGGCCATGACAGAGGCGTCATTTAACGAGCTGAAAGTCGACGTATGATCACAAAAGTTATGAAGATGTTCTAGGAGGGTTGAAAAGTTACTTATTGTCGCTTTAAGCAATCAGAGGAGAAATGATTTGAGACATTTTTTTAACTGGCCACCTGATCAGTGCATCTGTAGTCCAGCCTATTTTTTCCTTGAACATTTCATTTGCATTGCAAAAGTATTTACACCCTTAAACCTTTAATGACAGCCTCAAACTACTGTGTATGTTATTATGTTGTTATTTATTCTAATAATACATTAATGTTAATAGAAAATTAGAGCTCCACTATCATGGGATAAATACTGACATTGTTATTTCTTCCGACGCTGTGATATATTTTTCTACATGAGAAAATACAGCTGTCTTAAAGAGCCCCGTAGGTTTTTGCTGATCTCCTTCCTGACAATCTTGCAGCTTAGATAATATTGGTATGTATTTGTGATGGCAATAATAGTTTGTATTCCTTTTTTCTCCTCCATTCTTATCTTGCTTCCATAACTTTCTGTGACCTTTTGGTATGTATGTTGCAACAGAGAGAACATGGAACCACTGGTACCATCAATCAAAAGCATGGCCGTCTATCTAAACTGCCAGACCAGGCACGGGAAGCATGAATCCGTTACACAGCCTGGGGGTTCGTGCTAACTTTGAAAGAGCCGCCGAGATCCACGGCTTTTTTTTGACAGAGTCTTGTTCGGCTATTTCTGTTTAGCAAATTTGTGTGTAGGATGTTAGGTTTTATGGTTGAGTAGGTCATTGTCTCTGCATTTGTTTCAGTTGACATGGTGCTGGATTTTAATGTCAATTTTCCCATTAAACCAGTTTCTCTTTTAAATTTTTTCTGGAGAAAGGCTTATGGGGTTTCGCCAGATGACACTTTGACCTCTGACATGCAAGAGTCAGTAATTTACCTGCAGATCCTCTTGTTTGCTGCACAGCTCTGTTCTACAGCACACACACCCACACACGGATTAACCAGAAACACAGGCATATATATATATATATATATATATGTTCAGACATGTTTCCTTGTCATATTTTGGCTGCAGTGCTTCTGTCCTTTCAAAGGAGGTGGAGCAGATCCAAACTAAAGCCGGTGTGCAAAGTGAATATAAGCCATATCTCAGGCCTCACCTGCAGAAAAAACACTGGTTCCAGCGAGTGTTTAAGACGATTGAAGGTTGTGAACAGGCCTGGATGTTGACTTTGTTAAATGGGTCATGCTACACTGTTTGAGCTTCTCTTCTTCGTTAGGCGTGAGGAATTTCCCAGATTCCTCTGCTGCCACAGACAGACAGTATACATTGTCGGTACCGGAGGATGTGGCGAAGTGACACGGTTTAATTTATGATACTAGGATTCTGACAAATAAATTGGAGTCCAAATTGCCAATAAACTCCCAGCAGCGACTGAACTTAATCTGCAGGTTTTCTGCCTTTGGTGTCAGTCAGAAATCAATGCATCTTATTTAGCGTACGTACTGTAATGTAGCGCATTACTAGGCACAGCATTTCTGCCTGGTGTTGTAACCCGTCGGTCCGACTTAAGTCTTAACTCTCTTGTCTCTCACACAAAGGGCTATAAACCTGATGGGAGTGGAACATGTGACCCTCACTTCTTACCAGTTTGAATGAAAGAATAACCAAACAGACTCAAACAGATCAGATCGGTGTCTCCGAGTTCTTGCATGTAGGCTGAACGGCTACAAGAGCTTTCTATCAGGACCATGAATGGAAACAAACATTAACTTGCACTGTAGGTGATAATGTGTCCATGAGTATAAACGTTACTGATATGCTTTTTGTTATGTGTTTATTTCTCTTAAAATTGATTTATTATAAAAGGGGTTTTATGTGCGAATGTAACTGCCATGGTTTTTTGATTGTGCAGCAGGGTACAGCTAGAGTTTGGACTAATTTCCTTTGGGACAATGTAAATGAATTATAAGATAAGATAAATAATAAACCAGAATGTACCAGTGGGAGGCTGAAACAGATGCGACAGCTGAAAAGTGAGATGCCCGTCATACGCCTATACTGTGTTTACTTCCTCACGGACATTTGCTGCTCAGAACTATCCCAGCCTCTGCCATCTCCATCACCATCCAGTCATTTCACAGAGACGCCTGGAAATGGTTGATCACGGTTAGTCATGCTAAGGACTGCAGCTCATCTCCAAACTTAATCATCACAGTAGTGGGAGGCGTGACTCGCATTAGAGAGAAAACATCTGCAGTGCTCCAGAATCTAGCAGTGGTGCCATCTCCTCTCATTTACACTGGATCTGGTGGTACATGGCTCAGATAACGCTCTTCTGCGTACCTAGATGCTAACGATCATACACTATTCTGCAGCCCTCAACATGATTGGAAGACCCAAATTCAATTATGTGGTTTGGAGAACCAGTACTATATATTTTGCCGAGGTTTAGACCAAACCAAATGACAAAAAGGGGACACTGTGAAACTCAAACGCTTCAACTGTTCCAGCAGAGATCAATCTTGGTTCTATAATATTCTATTTCAGTGTGTGGGAACAACACATTCCCATCTGAGGTGTCACAAACATTTGAGCTGAACAAGTCCAAAATAGATCAGAGAAGATGTCCAGCTTGTTTTTAATAGTCCATAGTCATTTAGACATATAACCTGAACTTTTCCACTCATCAGTACATCCGTGATACAGCAGATCTAGAAACCGTAATTGTTCTAAACGAACCTTTTTTTGTGTCATGAGCACTCGCTAGCTTAGTTAGCTTAGCTTCTAGCGGTACTATGGCTTCTCCCTCTGCTTCTCCTCTTTCCTGCTCTGTGTGTCAGATGTTTAGTTATTCCTCTGCCTCCTTTAGAGATAATGGTACGTGCATTAAATGTAGCATTTGTATAGCTTTGGAGGCGAGGTTGTGTGAATTGGAAGCTCGGCTCCGTGCTATTGAAACACCCGCAGATAGCCGAGGCCCATTAGCTAGCATGGAGCCAAAAAGAACAGGTTGCCCTAGTGATCCTCCAGCAGTTCCCATGCAGCTGGGAAATCAGCCCGGCTGGGTGACTGTACGTAGAAAGCATAGTCCCAGAACCCAGCCTTTGGCTCACCACCAACCTGTTAACGTTTCTAACCGATTTTCCCCACTCAGCGATACACCCGCTGAGAAACAGACTTTGGTAATTGGCAGCTCCATAGTCAGAAACGTTGCTTTAGAGAAACCAGCAACCATAGTCAAATGTTTGCCAGGGGCCAGAACAGGCAACATAAAATCATACCTCAAACTGCTGGCTAAGGATAATCGTAAATACAGTAAAATTGTTATTCACGCCGGCGGTAATGACACCCGGTTACGCCAATCGGAGGTCACTAAAAT